>AWWV01015869.1:0-29697 GCA_001974805.1 Corchorus capsularis | reverse complement strand
TTATTTGACCTGCCCCATTTGTCTCATTTACTCCATTCTAGTAGTTTTTCCTTCATTCAATTTCACTGCACCCTATTCATACTGTATTAATTTTTGGCCGCTGGCATTTTAATTTGGTATCTTGTGCATATTAGTCTTCCAAGTATTACTGCTTTGTTGCCTTTTGCAATTGATTTTGATCATCCCGATTCAAAAGCTTCATGCTGCAATGCTCTATATTTGCCTCTTAAATTCTAAGTTGCTTTCTGCATGTGGATCAGCTTTGTACCTTAAACTTTAGAAATTCATAACTTCTTCAATTCAGCTCCAAATTGTGTGTTCTTGCAGGGTATGGAAATCTTGGAGAGTGTACTTCAACTTCCATGAAGACCACTTTGTCAAACGGAGTCATCTTGGGTGCCAAATTTGAAGTCTCCTCCGACTGCAATTGCTGTCCAGGATTTCTTCAGATTTGGGAAGCTAGATTGCGGGGCCCATATCTCCCTCATCTCAAATCCGAATCATGTCATTCTTGTGCTTAAATTGAAGCCCCAAGAATCCTCTACAACTTTCATTCACAAAGTTTTCCCGTTCAAGCCTCCTAAGGTAATCGAATTTGCATTTTTCCGGGACTGCACTATTGACAATTTGCTTGGGCTGTTTGCTTTGCCTCTAACCTGCATTTTTGCTTTGTTTTTTAGGAAAAACTTGTGTAATCTGCTTTGGGTGGTGCAACAGAAATATGGGAGAAGAAAAAGAGCACTAAATCAAACGCCCAATCCGTAAATCAAATGCCTTAAGTATTTTCATTTTCCAATGTAGCAAAAGCATATGGAAATGTTAAAATATAAAATCAATATGTATGTAACTAAGGAAGTAGTAATGCAAAGTGTTATGCTATATTACCTCAAACTCAAATTCTAATATGCCCTTTAACTATGATACTAATCTAAATGGACTAAACTTAATATGCAAAGTAAGAACATGCTTTACTAACCAAAATGCAATTCCATTTTTTTGTGCTTTTTCTTCCAACCAACGCCATTACCAAAATTATGTGAGTCCTACTTATGGAATGCCTTACTAATTGCTAAATTGATAATTAATTATTCAAAACACCAAATTGAACTTAAGCCACATGATTAAAATGCAACAATGCTAATTAAATTACTAAATGAAATTAAAACGCGAAATAAGTAAAAATGCCAAAGGTGCATATTAAGATGTTTTTGGTTTTTCAAATGCAATCTAGACTACTAAGAAATGAATTAACTAACCTAAATTAAAAGTGTACTAAAATTACCAAAATGCCCCTATGTGACCCTAATAACTAAATGAGAAATAAATTGATTTAAATTAAAGGATACAGGACAAAAACGGGTGTCTACAGTACATCACATAGCACCTCTCCATTGTACCTGCCCAAAGAAAGAGTAACTAAAACTTGTTTGTTAACCTTAATCTCTTCTCTATCATTGAACCATCCTAAACTATAGGGTTTAGGGTGTTTAGTGGTGGGTAACTCTAACTCCCTCAGTAAGTACATGCTCACTATGTTTGTACAACTCCCTCCATCAATGATCACACTACTAGGTTTTCCACAAGCATACATCCTAGTATGAAACAAATTCTCCATTTGATTTTGCACATCTCCTTTAACATAGGCACTTAAAGTTCTTCTTGCAACTAAATTCAAGAGTGCCGGTGTTGAACCATCATCATCCTCACCATCATACGACATACCCCTTTCATCATCACCACTAGATCCTAGTGCGATTTCCTCATCTTCACTCTCAATTTCTCCATAGTCATTAGTTAACATAACCTTCTTGTTAACGCAATCCCTAGCATAATGACCATATCCTTGACACTTATAACACTTAACATAAGTCTTAGAATATGAATTTGATGAAGACTTAGGTTTGGTTTTAGGGCTTGCCCCCTTTTGCGCCAACTCCTTCTCCTTGGATGCCTTATCATCTTTCTTGATTGGAGATTTCCATGAGCTTGATGATGATGCAAAGCTCTTCTTATTCCTCTTTACTTGGCTTTCGGCCTTCAAAGCATGTTGAAGCAATTCCTCAACATCATAGAGTTGTTGCATCTCCACAATATCATGAATCTCTCTATTCAACCCCGCCATAAACCTTGCGATTGTGGCTTGTGGAGCCTCATCAACTTCGGCCATAGACATCAACAACATCATCTCGGAGTAGTATTCATCAACACTCCTTGTTCCTTGCCTCAAAGATTGCAACTCTTGGTAGAGGCCATTAGTATAGAAGCTTGGAACAAACCTCTTCCTCATAAAACTCTTTAATTCCAACCAAGTTCCAATAGGTGCCTCCAAATTTCTCCTCCTTGATTGCACTAATTGATTCCACCAATTCAAAGCATTCTCCATAAATTCAAGAGTAGCAATTTGCACTCTCTTAGGCTCGGCATAAGGGTAGTAATCAAAGTACATATCCAATTTTGTCTCCCACTCCAAGTAATCCGATGGTGACCCTCTCCCATTGAATTTAGTATCTTATACTTAATGTTGTCTTTAGGCTCGTCTCTTGGTTCACCTCTTCTAGGCCACAAATTCTCATTATGAATTTGACCTCCAAGCTCTTGTTGCCTCAATCTTTCCATAGGATCGATTCTAGGAATAACATGTCTTGGTGGTGGAAATTGAATTCTCTCATTGTTGATTGTGGCATTAGCTCCTTGTTGAGCTTGTGGATTTCGAGTTTCTAATGCCTCCAATCTCGTTGTCATGGTGCCAAGTTGTTGTATGATTTGTTGCAACATGGCATTCGTATTTACTTCTTGATTTTGCTCTTCTTGCCTATCTCCCATTATACCTACAAAAAGAACAAAGATTAGTAGTAAAAATTCTCACAAGTGAGTGTGTGTGTGTATACCTTTGTGCTCTCGTGTTTGCACTCAACCTATGGATTGGCGATCCACTACTCTCTTAATGATCTCACAAGATTATGCCTTTTACTAGCTTCAATAGGCCTAATAAAAGTAACTCCTAGAGAACTCCTTTCTTCTCGTGACCTACTTGAGGAACAAACAATTAGTAGCAAAATTATTGTGAATCAAAGGAAAGTGATCTTAAACCAAACCAAACCACTTATGCAGGCTCCTTATGTCGAGCTCCTTCTCCAAAGTTGCTGCACAAAAACTCAATTCAAACACGAATCACACAATCAAATCGGTTAGCAAAAACCCTTGTACCACTTGATCCAATTTTGTACCACTTGTCTCCAATAGGGTTTGTAACCTGAAATTCTCCAAATTAAATCTTAATTCAGAGCAAAAGCAACCCAAACTACTCAATACAACTTTCAATTAAGGTTAATTGCAACAAATTGAATCAATTGCACAAAAACCCTAATTCCCAAAACAAAACCTTGAATAAACCCTAGTACCCAAACTTGCGATTAGAGCTACAGATTTTTTTTGATTTTTTTCAGTATTTTTCCCAGAAAGATCACACTAAAAGAAGTCTAAAGCTCAAATTTCACAGCTTTCGGAGCTCAAACGAATCCAGAATAAAATTCACAAGTTTCTGGTCGAAATTTTTTTTTATTTTTCTTATTTTTTTATATTTTCGATATAACTACTAGTTATAAAGAACTCAAATCTGAAATTTCAAAGCAAAAAGATGTAAGATGAATCGACTATGAATTTTCAAAGTTTCTAAATTTTTGAAATTTTCAAGAGAGTGGTGCGATATGAGTGTGGGTGAATTTTGATGGATGAAAACTTGATGAATGATGAATAGAAGGATAGATTTAACGATTGAAGATGACAACCTATGCTCTGATACCAATTGATACGAATCTAGTTGCAATCGGTCCAAGCCCACCTTTGAGACCTGCCAAAGATCAACTTGAATCACCAAACTACTAGACTTGTAGGATCGATAAACCTAACCTAGTCTTCTTCTTCGTTCGTCGGCCTTAGATGAATAATTAGACCTGCAATTATCAATCTAAGATCACAAGATTCACAAACAATTAAGCAATCACAACCTAATTGTTTGCTAGGACTCTACAAGATTGAAGAACCCTAAGTTTGCTCAAACTAGAACAATGAAGCTAAGATAATCAATTGGGTGAATAAACCTCAAATCTTTATTGAAAACTTAACTTGTGTTTACAAGAGGGGGAGAGACCCTTTATATAGTAGAGGGGTCGACGCATCCCACCCTTAACCTTCTCACATAGGCGGTTTACATAGACTTTTCTAGAAACTATCCAAAAATACAACCAATAGGAAAATAGATGAGGATTGGACTTTAATTAAACAAGGCCCAACCCTAATCAAGGTCCAAACTAAATAATTAACTAAACTAAGATAGAATAAAGCCCATATGGCCGAATTACATAATGAAAGGATCAAAGACTATCGGTTTCAAGTAAGGTGCAAAACTTGGAATTGATTGGAATATTCTTAGAATCGATTGTAATAGCAATAGAATCGATTGGAATATTCTTGCTCCAAGCATCTTCAATGATCTTCAAGTCTTCAAGATGAGTCCTAACCAAGCCCAATAAAGCTTCCTTGAACCTTTTAGCCCGTGCCCTAGTCATTGGCCCGGATGGAATGGCTAAAGGATCAAATGGCCGGTCTTGCTCGGATTGTGCCCGGCCTTGTGCGATTGGACCATGCCTTGGCCGGCCACATGCAATCTCACCATGGCATGGTGAGTCTTGTGCGATGGCATCTCTTCCATGCTCCTCCATGCTTCCTTTGAAACCGGGATCAACCTCAGAAGCTTCAAGAATCTCCGAGCCATCTCCAAGTTTATCCATGTCATGATCTCCATTGGCTCCATTGTGCTCGTCTATGCCATGATAAACCCTTGGCGCATCAAGTACTTTCCAGAGAAGTATGAAAACACCATTGCAACCATGGAGATGATCTCAGAAGATGAAGAGTGTACTTTGAAGGAACTGTTGAATGCCATGTATGCAGTTGAGCATAGAAGGGCCAACAGGGAGTTGATTAAATCAGAAGGTGCAATGGTGGTTTCCAAGGTGAAAGGCAAGGCAAAACAAGTCTATGAAGCAAAGAAAGACAAAGGGAAAAAGGTTGAGACTAGTAGAGATGGTGATAAGGATGAGTTTCCTCCCTGCACTCATTGCAAGAAGACTAACCATTTGTCCAAATACTGCTGGAATAGACCAGATGCCATCTGCAAGACTTGTAAACAGCTTGGCCATGTTGCAAAAGTGTGTAAAAGCAAGAAAAAGAAGCCAGCAAACCAGGCACAAGTTGAAGGCAGCAGCAACCAAGAACATGAAGAGATGTTTGTTGCCAACTGCTTTGCTGTTCAAACTCAAAGTAGCAGCACCTGGTTGATTGATAGTGGCTGCAAACATCACATGGTCCCTTATGAGTCTATGTTCAAAACCTTGGACAAGACTTACCATTCGAGAGTCAGAATTGGAGATGGAAAGCATCTGAAAGTCATTGGCAAAGGTGAGGTGTTTGTTCAAACACCATCAGGTACAAAACTGATTCCAGATGTGTTATTGGTACCTGAAATATCTCAAATTCTTATAAGTGTTGGTCAGTTACTTGAGAAAGATTATTCTGTTATGTTTAAAGGCAGAACTTGTATTATTTATGAACCTACTGGTCATGAAATGCTAACTTTACCAATGTTCAATAGAAGTTTTTACTTGAAACTTAAAGATGAATCTGCATTGCCTGCAAGTGAGGATGTTGCAGCATTGTGGCACAGGAGAATGGGGCATGGTAGCTACAAATCACTTGGTTTAATGCAGAAAGGGAAAATGATTGAAGACTTGCCTGAGTTCAAGGAAGAAGTCTGTGTGTGTGAAGTTTGTCAGCAATGGAAGCAAACTAGGTTGCCATTTCCAAAGGAAGCAACCTAGAGAGCCTCTAAGAAACTGCAACTGGTGCATTCAGATGTTTGTGGGCCTCAAAGAACTCCATCCTTGAATGGAAGTAAGTTTTTCATTCTGTTTATTGATGATTTCACCAGAATGACTTGGATTTATTTCTTAAAAGCTAAATCAGAAGTTGCAGATGTGTTTTGGAAATTGAAAGCTTTAGTTGAGAATCAGCTAGGCCTTAGTTTAATGACAATAAGGACTGACAATGGTACAGAATATACATCTGAAAAATTTGAGCAGTTTTGTATAGATGCAGGCATCGAGCATCAAACAACTGTCACTTATTCACCTCAGCAAAATGGTGTAAGTGAAAGGAAGAACATGACTGTTATGTCAATGGCTAGATGTTTACTATTTGAGAAGAATTTGCCTAAGTCTTTCTGGGCAGAAGCTGCCAACACTGCAGTTTATTTGCAAAACAGATTGAGGACCAAGGCTGTGAAGGAGATGACACCTCATCAAACCTGGTATGGTATGGTGTGAAGAGAGACAAATTGGACAAAAGAAGTGAGACTTGAATTTTCATTGGCTATATATAGCAACAACAGTAAGGGTTACAGAATCTACATTCCTGCTTCAAAGAAGATAATTGTAAGCAGAGATGTGAGATTTGATGAAGAAGCTACCTGGAATTGGTCCAACAGTGAAGTGGAGGAGCCCTTGGTAACTAAAGCAGATCAGAATCCAGTTGAGAATGAGGTTGGATTCGATCAAAGTCAAGAAAGAGAGGAAGAGCTTGATGTTGATCACATACCAGTGAGAGGCACCAGGCCTATTGCAGATGTGTATGAGTCCTGCTTTGTGGCTGTTCAAGAGCCTGCAAATCACTTTAAAGCATTGAAATCTATAGAATGGAGAAAAGCTATGGATGAGGAGCTTAATATGATAGAACAGCACCAAACCTAGGAATTGGTGAAGAAACCTGCCACTCAGAAGGTAATTGGTGTAAAATGGGTTTTTAGAACTAAACTAAACTCTGATGACAGTGTTAACAGGTTGAAAGCCAGGTTAGTGGTGAAAGGATATGCTCAGAAGTATGGCATTGACTATTCTGAGACATTTGCTCCAGTTGCTAGGCATGACACCATCAGATTCATGCTTGCTTTTGCAGCTCAGAAGCAATGGAAGGTATTCCAGATTGATGTTAAGTCAGCATTTTTAAATGGCAGGTTAAAAGAGCAGATCTTTGTAAAACAACCTGCTGGATTTGAAGCTAAGGGCCAAGAAGATAAGGTGTATCTGTTGAAGAAGGCTTTGTATGGCCTGAAGTAAGCCCCAAGGGCTTGGTATGAAAGATTGGATAAGCATTTGACTCAAAATGGCTTCCAAAGAAGTGTAAGTGAGCCTACTCTATATGTTAGGCATACTAATAGTGATTTTATTATTGTTTTGGTGTATGTTGATGACTTGTTTCTCACTGGGAGTAACTGCACTTTGATGGAAGAGTTTAAAGCTGTGATGTTCAAAGAATTTCAAATGACTGATCTTGGTCTAATGAATTTCTTTCTTGGCATGGAGGTATGCCAACTTGAGTCTGGTATTTTCATTTGCCAGCAAAAGTACTGTAAGGAAGTGTTGAAAAAGTTTAAAATGGAGTCCTGCAAACCAGTTTCCACTCCACTTTCAGTTGGTGAAAAGTTCAGTAAGGAAGATGGTTCAAAAAGAGCATATCATAATCAATTTAGAAGCTTAATTGGGTATCTACTCTACTTGACTGCAACAAGACCAGATATCATGTATGCAGTAAGTCTTCTCTCTCGTTTTATGCATTCACCTACTGAGAATCACTTGAAAGCAAGAAAAGGAATTTTGAGGTATCTAAAGGGCACAACAGATCTTGGTGTTATGTTTTTCAGAACTGATGAGTTGTGTTTAAGTGGCTTTGTAGACAGTGATTGGGTAGGTTCACCTGATGATATGAAGAGTACTATAGGGCACTTGTTTACTCTTGGTTCTGGTGTTTTTACATGGATCTTAAAGAAACAGGAAACAGTAGCTCAATCCACAACTGAAGCAGAGTATATTGTTGCAGCATCAGTAGTGAATCAAGCTATCTGGATCAAGAAATTAAAGGTGGAAATGAATGAAGACATGAGTGAAGCTGTTGTTATCTACTGCGATAATCAAGCAGCTATTACCATCGCCAAAAATCCAGTTTGTCGCAATCGAACCAAGCATTTCAAGATCAAATTTCACTTTTTTAGAGAAGCTCAGCATGCCAATGAAGTTGATTTGCAGCATTGCAGTTCTGATGAGCAGCTTGCAGACATTCTCACCAAAGCATTGCCTACTGCTAGGTTCGAAGAGTTAAGGAAAAATCTTGGAGTTTGCTGTTGTCCAACTAAGGAGGAGTTTGTTGGAGTTAGTTGTGCAACAGAAACAATTTCAAGTTAGTTATGTTAGTTGAAAAACACTGTTTTGAAGCTGCTATTTTTGCTGCTGGAATGTTCACACCAGAAGCTAGTTTTGCAGTCAATCTTAATGAGAAGCATGGATTTTAACTCAGTCAAGTGGATTATTTCTAAGCAGGTTAAGCAAGCAGCTGAATTGCAAGTTGATGCCTGCAGCTGCTTGCTTCTGTCACTTTTTATCAAATGACGGTTTGAACTTAGTCTAAATCTGGTGTAATCTTATCTAGCTTTAGTCTAAGCTTATCTTTTAATCTTTTTAATCAACTCTCTTGTCAAGTCCACTTGCTCAACTTGTAAACAATGTTGCTTTATGCAAATTTATAATCAAATGAAAGTTTGAAGGTCTGGAATGCTAAATCAGCCTCTTTGAATCCAAATCCTAATGTTCTTTCTATTTCTCTGTTCTGTTCTTGTTTTATTTTATACTTTTATCCATTTTTGATCCAACATATATCTTTGTGCGCAGTTATTTATTCTAGGATGGATTAATTAATTAAAATAATTTGCGATAGAGTGAATTACTTGAATTATTACCTGGCCAAAAAAATATATGTTGGATCACTAGCTAATCTGGCCAAAAAAAAAATTACTTGAATTATTACCTGAATCACTAGATAGAGTCGTGGTCCAAGTTTAAGAATTCAGTACTCAAGCAAGAGTATTTTTTTCAAGTTTTTCACGCTGTAGCTTCCAACTTCTCGTTTTTTTCACCTTGTTTCAATCTTAGGTACTGGTGAATAAGTTCCTAATCAAAATGTACTTAAATATTCCAGGATAGCTAGAGGGATTGGAAAACGAATGATTACTTAGATATTCTAGGATAGCTAGAGGGATTGGAAAATGAATGATTAATTATAGGATCGATAAGACGTGTTTTAAATTATAAGGAGTTTTCTCAAACTTTTGGGAGTTAAATTCGGAAATATAGTGGTATCGTATGTATAGTGCACTTACATGGACTTGCATATGTTCATGAATATATAGTAAGTACTAAGTATTAAAAAAGATTCATTGATGGGATAAATATGAAGAAAAACTTTTGTAAAAGTAAGCTCGTTTATCTTAGCTGTTGAACCTAATAATGGACCAATTTGGATACAATGAATTTAAAATCGGAACAGTGGACTGGTCATGTCACCGGGTTACAGATCGGTTGGACCAGTTCAACTGCCGCATGTCGATCCAATTTGGTGGAGGAACTTAGAGAGAGATATTTTAGGATTTAATGTCATTTTTGTCCCCTAAATTTATACAACTTGGACGTTTTATCCCATAAACTCACAATTTGAAATTACGTTAGTCCCTCTCATACGGGCAGGCATGACGATGCCGTCACACTACTGACGTGGCAATGCCAAGTCGGACCGCCACGTGGGATCAACCAAACTGCTGACATGGCATACCAAGTGGTATTTTTGTGCCACTTGGCATTGCCACATCAGCGGCGTGATGGCAACCGTTTGAGAGGGACTAACGTGGCTCCAAATTGCGAATTCAGGGAGTAAAATATCCAAAATTGAAGTTTAAGAGGCAAAACTTCCAAATTGTACAAGTTCATAGTGGGCAAAGGGCATTAAGCCGATATTTTACTACAAGATAAATACTTAATGTGGTGTGAAAATGATAAAAACATATAAATATATTTCTGGTGTGGTGACTAGTGGGTTTGGGTTCAAATCTCATACCTAATCATGATCTTCAACTATCAATTTCTATAATATTACGAGTTTAATTATAAAAATAATCAATTATATATACTCATTGATATTGAGCAAGAGTTTGAGCTTTGATTTTAGCCTTGAAGGGTTGAACCCTTTGAAATTTGATTTCAATGGTAGGTAAACACATTTGTTGCTATAATAGAATGATATAACTTCTTTTTGGGTACAAATAGAATGATATAACTTCAAGGGAGCTTAATTTCAACTTAAATAATAATCTCATCAAATGACTAAAGACTTTGTTTATTTTCTTTCTTCTCTCATGGCCTACCTTTTCATATATGTTTGGTCCCCCAATAGTTTATTTTCAATTATTTTTTTGGGCTATAAGCCCATGATAGTTAAAAAAAATTTATATGAATTCTTACATAGCTAAATTAAATTTACATATATTCCACCAATTTATAGGTAATCTCGACCAATAATAATAATTTTTAAAATTATAATAATATTAATCTTCTCCCTTTTTATTTTCGTGTTTTTATTCAACTCAACTACATGTAAAATTTCACTAAAAAAAAACTACATGTAAAATTAACCTAAAAAAAACCCTAATTTAATTCATCAGCTAACCTATATATATGTAACTTTTGCCGCAAAGTTAACCTATTTTACTTAAACAACTACTATTTGGAAGAGTTTGGAAGAGAGGAAAAAGGGGAAAAAAAAAAATCAGGAACGACTGCAACTCTACAAGTTCTTGTCGTGGTTTCTTCAGGTACTTTCTTAAAATTTAAACATGATTTCGAGTAACTATTTTAATTTACAGCTTAAAATAGGGATATTAATTTAAACTTTTGTGATAATAGAAATTAATTTTGGAATTTAAACAAAATTGCAAAATCATAATTTAGATAATTATCTATATATAAGCTAAATTATACTGGAGTATGTATCGTTTTGTTTCCTCTTTTTGACTAAGAATTTTTTAATTGCATTCGATTTCATCAGGGCTAGAAATAAGAATATTATAGCTATTGTTTTAAGTTTCGTCTTTGTTCTTTCAGCCTGTGCCTCTGTTGAATTTTGCTTTAATCCTTTTCTAATTTTGGATTAAAATTAAATAAATTAATAAGAAGGCAAAATATGATCAGCATGATCAAAAAGATGAGTTGGCATATATTTATACATTAATTTATGTTAATTATGTCAGACCATATGTATATATTTTAAGTACTTGCTGTTATCAATAATATAAACATATTTTATATTTTCTAATTTGTCTTATGAAAATTTCAAGCAATTGGGTTCTGTATACTGCTCTGTTCTGTTCATTTTTCGAATGTTCTACATTCAATATGAATGTATGAAGAATTAATTTATCTTAAGACTCTCTTGTGTGAATGAAAAAAAAAAAAGCTGCATGAGAGGGTCCAGGTTTAATATAATTACCTAATATTAAACTATTTTCCTCAATATTAATTTATTTGGTATGAATTCTAAGAATATTTAAAAGTATTTATATATAGTAATTGTTATTGTTATTATACTCATTATATGATCTCATCAGTTATTTTAATTATATAAATATCTTAGATAAGAACTCTACTTACAATGATCCAATTACTACTAAAAGTCCAAAATTATGTGTTTATTTATCCAAATTTGTTTTGATCCGTTACCGTTTAGGCACTTACTTCCTAGATTAATAAATTGAAATTTGTTTTGATCCGTAACCAATAGGCACTTACTTCCTTGATTAAATTGGAATTAGTGTGTTTTGCTTTGATATATAGTGTTATTGATGGAGAAGTTGTCACCAGATTCTGACACATGGGTCAACCTGGGAAACCCAGAAGACTTGGAAAGCCAGCTGATATCCATTGCTGCTACTGTTGAGGAAGTCCTGAATGAATTCAAGTCCAAAGTAAGACAACATGCTGCTGAGCTTGAAGCCAATGTGGAGGGCTACTTGATGTCGATTCAAGAAGATCAGTTGCTTCCCAAAACGCAGAGTTTGGAATTAGACCATGATAAAAGGCACAAGATTCTTGATGAGTTGATCAAGAATTTATCAAGGAAGATTAAGCTTGTTGCGTTGGAACAAGTTGGGGTTGAAGATGATGATGATACTGTTTATCAACTAATTTCAAAGGATTTCTCTAAACTTGGGATGGAAGAGATTGAGTCAGAAGAACCCAAAGAGCAGATGACGATGGAAGAACAAGTTCAAGTTGGATTGGGTAAGCAACTCCAGGAGGAACTGGATAAACGTTTTAAGGAGTTTGAGGTGAAAATGGAAGAAAAATACAAGCACTACGAGAAATATGGGGATATATTGGAACGATTAAGGAAACAATATGAGAAGCAGAAAGTTGCGGAAGATGAAAAGGAGAAAGTTACAGAAAATGGTGAAGGCAGACCCAAAAAGCGGCAGGCTTCGACATCCTTGCCTGACCTTGTCAAACAAACAAATCCATCATTCATGCTCTTCGGCTTTGACAAACCAAATCTCAACAACAGTCTTGGACTAGTCTGCCCAGCTGGCCTTGTCCAACCCCAGCAGCCACTTCAAACAACTGCTGCTCCTGCTCCGCCTCAGCCTCATGTGTACGGTGGCTCTACCAATATGATTGGCCAACTTCAGCCGCCATGGTCAGCCCCTTCTACAATGCCGACACCAGTTCATGCTGGCATGCACAGCGGCTCTGCCGGAGTTCTACCTCGACCACTACAACAAGGAGTAGTCAAACAACCACAGTCAACACAACAACTCCAACGGTTTCATCAATTACTGCAACTGCAAAGACAACAACGACAACACTTATTAGCCTCCTCTCTAGCACAAATTAGTAGCACACCTTCAACCTCAACCTCTTCTCAACAGCAACCTTGATTTAGTATGATCTGGTACACTAGGACTTTTTGGCAGCCTTGTTTATTTATATATCCAATTAAGTTAGACTCTTGATTTTTTGGTGGATTAAGTTCAATATTGCATTCCTTTTTAAGATTCTTGAATGGATTTTAAGGAGTATTATAATCTCAATCGTATTTCTTATTAGGCACTACTTTTTATGCATGCTATATAAATTGATTTATTTCTTTAATTACTTTTTATCCATGGTTTCAGTATATATCGCGCGCACTTTCAATTCGATTAGCATTATTTTTCTTACGATGGATTAATTAATCTTTGTAAAATCATCTGTGATAGAGTGAATTACTTGAATATTTTTACCTCTAGACTAGAATCACTACATAGAGTTTTAGTTTTTTTTTTTTTTTTTTTTTTTGACAAATCAAACAGAAATATTCTCAAAATCAAGCATTACAGCACCAAAGTCTCAGTGAAAAAAAAAGTCTCATTAGAAAAAAGAGAACACTGTGCAATCGAGTCCGAACTCGGCACCACCGCTTTTCCCTATGCAAATATTGAGAAATTATAAAAAACAATAATCGGAAGATTTGAAAATACTAAAAAACCAACTCAACCCTCTTTCTCAGTTCTCATGACTTGAAGAACAAATGAGGAGAGATATTTGGTATTTTCATGCTCGGTTTTTCCGTTATTTGAATTGATGATTGAGGGTATTTTGGGAACTTTATGAAAAAGTTATTATTTGTGGGTCTCATTCTCCATAAACAAATATTTTTTATTGGATTATTTATCTAATGATCCTCATAATTTATTGTTTTATACTATTTAGTCTTTTACAATTATAGGTTGGACGATTTAACGCGTTGACTTTTATTTTTGTATTTTTTTTCTATTTGTCTGATTAATGTGATTCAAGTGTCTATTAAAAGGTAATTTGATGATCTACAATTTTCATTAAGAACTCAAAAACCGATTTTAATGTTTTGATTCTAAAAAATGCTTCTGAAATTTTGTGGTTTTGATTTCCGGTTAATTTAATATCGTATAATTTTTTATCCACATGTCCGATTGAAGTTATTGAAGTGTCGGTTAAAAGGTTATTGCATGATTTACGACTTTCATGAAGGACCCGAAAGCTAAATTTGATCTATGAGTTTCGTGAAGGGTTCAAAAGGGAATTTTTATGTTTCAAGATCTCCATTAACAAACATTTTCTTATTTGAATTATTTATCATATGACACTCATACTTTTCTATTTTATACTACTTAGTCCTTTACAAATTCTATCTTAATTTAACGTTTAAGCTTTGTTTTTTTTTTGTTCTATTTTCCGATTAAGTTGATTCATGTGTCTATTAAAGGGTAGTTTCATGATTTACAACTTTCATGAAGGACCCAAAAGCAAATTTTTATGTTTCAACAAAAAAATGCTTCCTAAATTTGGTTCGATTATTGGTCTATTTAATACCATATAATTTTCAATCCACATGTCCAATTAAAGTTATTCAAGTGTCGGTTAAAAGGTTACTGTATGATCTACGACTTTCATGAAGAACCCGAAAGTTAATTTGATTTACGAGTTTCATGAAGGGTTCAAAAGGGAATTTTTATGTTTCAAGATCTTCATTAACAACTATTTTCTTATTTTCTTACTCGATTTAACGCTTTATTTTTTATTTTCTTTGTTCTATTTATCTAATTAAGGTAATTCAGGTGCTATTAAAAGGTAATTTTATGATCTACAACTTTCATTAAAGACTCAAAAGCTAATTTTGAATTGAGAGATCAGAAGCAGAGATCACTGCAGCTACAGCCAGACCCAAAAAGCGGCAGGCTCCGGCAGTTTCAGCCGCCTCCTCTGGCCCAAGTCCAACATTTTTGTTGGTGGGCTATGACAAACCAAATCTCAACAGTCTTGGACTAGTCTGGCCAGCTGGCCAAGTCCAACCACTTCAAACAATTGCTGCTCCTCAGGTGTTGGGTGGTGGCGCAGCCAATATTGGCCAACTTCAGCCACGGTCAGCCCCTGGAATGCACAGCGGCTTTGCCATTGGCCAACTGCAGGGAATACCAAATCAACAAATGTCAGCAGCATACCGTCAATTAATGCAAAGACGACAACAATTGTTGTTAGCCTCCTATCAAGCACAAAGTAGCACACCCTCAACCTCAACCTCTTCTCAACACCAACCTTGATCTGCTATTCCAACATAATTTAGTATGATCTGGTACACTGGGACTTTTGGGCACCCTTGTTTATTTATTTATCCAATTTAAGTTAGACTGAGACTTTTTGGTAGATTATTAACTTCAATATTGCATTCCTTTTAAGATACTTAAAAATGGATTTAAGGAGTACTATTATAATCTCAATTTGCAAAGATTTTTTCAAATTTTGAACTTAATTAAAAGCATTTAAATCTGGTCAAACTCAGTCTAATAGGTGTTCGATTCAACCGCGGATGAACTTATCACTAGACCGAATTGGCCAATCCGGTCCACTTTTGAAATCATTGATTTAAATCTATAAGGTGAAACTTTATGTTTTTCGATTGTGCCATTTTTTATAAAAATATTTCTAAATTGCCATTATTAAATATTATTTTAATTATTCTATTACTAAAATAATAGAAATTTAGATTATCCTAATTAATTAGAATCCAACGTGGCCACTAGGAATGCTCTAAATCATCTTTAGCATCTGAATTTTCGTCCAAAACATTCTCCAAGTCGATTTAGGAGAAGATAAATTCTGTCAAGAAATTTCAAGGGCAAAATCGTCCAACGGAACAGCGGCATTAGGTCTCGAGGTAAATAAAAGTTTTAGATTTTTGAATCATCTTTCCAACGATACCTCATTTGCATTTTTTTCTAAGCTTTGGATCAAAAGTTATGAATTTTCTTCCAAAAATGCTCTTGTGAAGTCCTCCTTTAAATAGGATTTAAAAATGCTGCATCAGAACTCAATCATTACTGCATCATAATTTATTGATTGGACTTGTTGGACTCCTTTTTGGTTTTCATATTAACGAATTGAGCCTAAGAATATCAGATTAGACTTAAGACATCTGACTTGGCAATTTGGGTTTCGTGGACTCAGGGTGTGTTTAGTACACCGTTTCGCCACCGTTTGACCGTTTCACCACCGTTTTGGATCCAAACGGAGTTTAAGTGTAAACTCCGTTTCAATCGCTGCTCTAATAATCTCATCTATACAGTACCTAATCTAATCTGTACAGTGTGATCTCATCTGTACAGTTGCTAAACAGTGTCAATCGTACCGCTACCACACCGCTCTACTAAACGCAGCCTCAAACGGGCCTAATGGACCTGCTGGGCCGAAATGAGACAAAATCAACAGTTTCTCCAAATTGATCTAAAATGGCTCTAAATCTGTAAATTTGATGCCATTGCAAGAAAAATGTCTTCTCTTAGAAGTTTGTGCTTTCTCATTCCAAGTAAAATCGGGGCATAAAGCAAAATCGCGGCTTATATAGAGCTATTCTTTTCTTATTTGAAGAGTTTTTTTCAAAATTCAAAACTTAGTTAAATTTTGGTTTTCCTTGGATACGTTTGAGCTGCTTTATGAAAAAACTTTTTTTTTCCCAAAGTTCTGATGGGAGGAACGACTTTGTTGGAGAATTGGATTGAATCAAATCTATAAATGTGAATGGAAATCAAAGGTCAGGTAGTTGTGTAGTTGACAATTAATATTTCTCGTAAAACTAAGATTGAAAAATGGGGAGAGAAAGGGTAATTTGAGGAAAATATGTAAAAAAAAATATTATAAAATTTCACGCAACAACTGATTTTCTTAATATGTGTAATACAGGTAAATGGGACAGATAATATGGGACGGAAGGAATATCACTTTTTAAATGTTTCTAATTACACAAAAGTTAAGACAGTAGTATTTGGCTTACTTTGGTATTGAGGTTGCGGTTTGAAAAAACTCGATTTGGAAGAAGTGCTTTTATAAAGTGCTTTTTGAAATTGTAGTAGAAAAATATGATTAAATGTTTGTTATTATTGTAAAAAAAATATGGTAGAAAGATAAAATGTACAAAAAGGATATTAGTTAAAATGGAAAGAAAAATATTGAAGAGATTTTAGTCAAGTGGAATAATAAATTGTTTTCAGTTGCGGGTAAAGCAGTGATGATACAATCTATTGCTCAGGCAATTTCCGGTGTATTTGATGAGTGTCTTTCATTTTCCAAATCATTTGTCCATGAGCATAATATGCTGATTGCTAATTTTTTATGGGGATCTACTGATAATAGGCGTCGGATGCATCGGTAGTCTTGGGAGAGTCTGTGTATTTTAAAATCACATGGTGGGTTGGGCTTTAAAGACTTTGAGGCTTTCAACTTATCATTACTTTCAAAGTAGTGTTGGAGACTATTTCAAAACCCCAAAACCCCAATTCGCTTTGTTTTCAGGTCATGGGAGCCAAATATTTCCCGAATGGAGATTTCTGTTCTGCCATGCAGGGGACGAATCCATCGTTTATGTGGAGAAGCCTTCTCTCTAGTTAGAGTGTGCTATTGGAGGGCACTCGTTGGCGGATTGGGACTGGAAATATAGATGTGTGGCAGGATCAGTGGCTAGATGGATAATTGGATATCCAAACTACTCTCCATAACCGCGGGAGAAGGTTGTTTGTTAACCCATGCTCGGTGATGATCTGATCGATTTTTAGACCGAATCGTTCGTGGAAGGAAGAGAAACTACTGGAGCTATTTTGCGATGAGAAACTGCTTGACAATCCCTCGTTCCCTGATGAGTGATGTGCTGATTTGGAATAGTTCAAGGACTGGAACCTTTTCGATACGATCGACATATTATGTGGCTAGGAATATTTTGGGGCGGGGTGTTTTCCAGGAGGAATTGGTATAGAGTTTCTGGAAATTAATATGGGGATCGAATCTCATGCCTAAGGTAAGGTTCTTTCTTTGGCGTGTTGTTTGGAATTTTTTGCCAATCAAATCTGTTTTACGGGGTAAAGGAATGGATATTGCAGTCAATTGTGATGTCTGTAATTGCAATGAGCTTGCCGAGTTCCATGTATTTTTTTACTGTCATTTTAGCAAACAGGTTTGGTATCTAGCTTAGGGGTGTAATCGAGTCGAGCCGAGCCGAGTAGTGAGATACTCGGGCTCGAGCTCGACTGAAAATCTGAGCTCGGGCTCGGGCTCGAGCTCGACTGAGCTTTCTTTTTAAAGCTCGAACTCGTTGTCCAGTCGAGCCTACTCGAGCTACTCGATTAGGCTAGACAAAAATATAAGCTTCACAGAATCAGATGGATCTTATTTTGAAATACAATATTTAAATTCGTCAGAAATTTCTCTTTGAAATTTAGAAAAATTTTCTAGCAGTTCTTTTTGCACTTTTAATCTTGTTCCAGGTTTCAAGGTAGGATTTGTGACAAAGCAAATTAAACTGTGTAAATCAAGCAATTGGTTTTGAATTTGCCGCAAAACCCAGAAAAAAGGAAAGAAAGCGATGAAGATGAAGATCTGGAAGATGGGCGTTAAATAGTTAAATTTGATGCAAAACCCATGAAAAAAAAGAAAAAAAAAGCAATGAAGATGAAATTGGCGTTAAGTGTGGACACAACAAAAGTAAACAAATTTTATTGAGCAATAAATAATCCAAAAGATATTTCTGTAGAACAAGAATGGAAACAAAAGAGGAAGAAAAAAGAAGTAAAAGTAAAAAGGAAGAAGAATGAATAGTCAGATGTATTATTATCTATCTATATAATTAGGCTATAAACAAAAGAATGAAAAGGAAAAAAAAAGATTAAAAAAGAAACAAATAAAGAATAACCAAATATTGAAAATTAAAGAAAACTTTGCAAAAAACGAAGAGCTCTGAAGTAGATAGAGCTCTGGCCAAAAAAAAATAGATAAAGCAAAGTTTTAATTGGAGGAGGAAGAAGGGGGTGGCAGCAGAATATTGTAAAAATCACAAATAGAAATAAAGAATCTAGGGTTAAAATTAAAACCATGAAATAACATAATTATTCATTCTATGAAAATCTAATAATCTTCCTATCTAAGGCCAACTTTGTAATTTCATTACAAATAAATACATAGTATTTGATTAGGCTCGACAAGCCTTCGAGGCGAGTACTACATTACCCGAGCTCGGCTCACTCGACTACTCGAGTAGCTTGAGCTCGAGCTTGGATCGAATTTTTCGAGCCGCACTCGAATTTTTCTCGAGTCGAGTCTAAGTAGTTCGCGAGTAGTATTGTATTGCTTACACCCTTAATCTAGCTTGACATGGATTGCTTCATGGTTAGATAGTTGGAATGGAAAAGTAGATTTTTGGTTTTGTTTCCTGACTAAAACATCAAGTGTTGGTCAATTTGATTTGGTAGCTTGTATTCTTTGGTACTCTAGAGTAATCGGAATAATAGTCTGCACAACGCAACATGTAGTACCCCCGAATGTCTTGGTATTGAAAGCTCGTAGTTTGTGTCGAAACGTTCGGGTCCGGGGAAGCCTGCCGAAACAACTTGGAAAAGAGGAGTCGCCACTAATCTTTTTTCTAGGTGTGATTAGCCACCTATCTATCAACCTAATGGTCTAATGAGGTCTCAAGCTTGGCATGGACCCACTAAACCTAAGGTCCGGTCTCGTAACCTAAATCTAGGTTCAGGAGCCGGTTATGCCCGGGGAAGGATCAGCACCCCCGGAGCGCCCGTCAAACGACGGTACCTCTAGTCTAAACTAAAATCTAGTGGGTCTAAATAAAAATGTTTGCTTTTATCTTATCTTCAGATGAATGAATGCAAATGATGCATGAATTGGTGAATTTTAGTTTAATCAGTAAACATCAGTGTACTTGAAATTAACCCGAGACCCTTCCCACGCATTATGGGGGTATCTCGGGAATAATTCAATCTCGGAGCGAGGATCAAAAATTCGTACCCGAGTACATCTATTTGGGGCCCACCCGTCATTGTAAAACAACTACTGTTTACTGATTTTTACCTAGCTAACTCTCATGAATGACAATTAAAGTGCATGAAAGATTGATTTTATTTACATGCATTAACATAAGTCTACCCAAAGTCAAATCCCTAAACCCTTCTCACGCATTATGGGGGATATTTATGGAATAAACCGGTCTAGAAGGATCTCCCAGAAATTCGTACCTGAGTACATTTATCCGAAAGGTCCTTCATCTCAGCAAAAGACAAGTGTTAATACATTACTAACATAGCAAGGTGATATATAATATGTATGATATGAATGCATATGATTGAACTAATTTCTAACTTATATTAATTACAAATCCCAAAGGCTTAATTAAGCCGATAACCTAAATATTGAATAACTTAAAACAAAGGGAAACAAAAGCTCAAGGGCCAAAACGGACGCACTGGGGACCTACTAAAGAAAACAATTAGTAAAGTTCAGGAATCATCAAACATGAATAAAGCAAATCAGGGACTCAATTGCACAATCACCTTATGAACCTAAAAACAAGTTATTAAAACTAGAACTATTTCCTTGATTTAACTCAACCTAAAAGAATTAAGCCTTTAAATTTAAGTTTTGATTCTTAAACTAAGATCAATTCAAATAGATTCACCAATCCCTCCTTGAGTTAATTCTTAATCAAAATAATTGACCTTTTAATTCAAAACTTAGGTTTTCCAAATTAAGATTAGCTCATAATGATATAAAAATCAACTATCAAGCTAAGTTTAATTTAAAAATTCAAGCTTTAAATCCAAAATCTCATTTTTATAATTAAAATCAATTCAAGAAGTAATCAGGAATCCATCTTTGAATCAACTATAGTTTAAAAATTAAAACTTTATACTAAAGACTTGATTTTTTAGTTTAAATTAAATTCCAAGAAAATACATTATCATATTCCAATTAATCATGCTATAAGAAATAAAAAAAAAAACACACCTTTAACAAGGAAACTAGCAACTTAAACCCCTTCTTTTTTTTGACATAATTTTTCACAAAATAAATCGTTAATGCAACATAAATCTAATCCATTATGATTTACTAAGCAAAGACAAAATTTTTCACTAAAAGTCTAAGCCTTTAACAAAATCACTACTTTAATCAACAAACCCTCATCATAACCACATAAGCAAATATGAAACAATTAAAATTGACTTCATAATCATGAAATTAGAAACAAAATTAAACAAACAGGCCCTGAATCGCATGAATTGATTTCACAGGGGAGTAAATTGAAAGGAAAAGAAAGATTACCTGTTCAGGGCGGCGTCGTTTTGAATAAAGGGGTCTCCTTTAATCCCTGCTTCTTCTTCCTCGTTCTCCCCTTTTGTTCTTCGATGGCTGCTTTCCAAAAACCCTAGACTTTATTCCTTTGCAAATCTCGCTTCCAAGCCATCATTCCCCGAAACAAGATCATTCCTCCTTGATTCGATTGCCTCTTCTTCAATGAATTCTTCCTTTTTTTGCTCAAATCATTGAAGCAAAAACGATAAATCCTAATTCTGCTTCTAAGAACCCTAAGATTCCATTCAGAAGCCAGCTTCTTCTTCTTCCTTTCCCTTTTTTTTTGTTTCTCCCACCACTAAACCCTAGTTCATCTACTTCTCTGAATCCGATGGAACCTTTCAGAGAACCCTTTTTTATTACCGAATTGATGTTGAATTCATGATCCCCATCGTTGAATACCCAAAAGCCCTCTCATGATTCGTAGAACAAGGTTCGATTTTAGATTCAAAAGTGAGGAACAAGGCTTGGTTTCGGGTTCTAGGGAAAACGAAAAAGCAAGGTTTAATCTTTCGAACAAAGGGTTCGTAACCTCAAGGCAAGTCCCTCTCCTTCATCGTTTTCTCTCATCTCTTTTTGCTTGAAGGAAAGACCAGTTTTTAATTCAATTTCTCCCTAAAATTTTCGGCTGTGAGTGTTCATAAATGAAGGAGAAAGATGGTGTCAATACGAGAGAGAGACTGAATGTTCGTTTTTTTCTTGAGAGAAGCTCAGAGTCTCCAATATTAGAGAGACTCCACGAAGAGAGAAGGGGTTTTCGGTGTATTCGGTATCGGTTTCCAGAGAAGATGAGTGTTTTTTCAATGGGAGAGAGTCTGTAAAGAGCCACCCTGTGTAGAGATTCTGTGATCCAAGAAAAAAAAATAAAGAGAGAGGATCCGAGAGAGGTGAGAGAGAGATGCTCTGTAGAGTGAGAGGGTTTTCTATGCCGAGAGAGGGAAGAGTAGTGGAGGAAGATAGTGAAGATAGAGGAAAGCCTTCTTTTTTTGTCAAGAGAGCCCTCATGAGAGAGAAATCCGATCAATTCAATCCATTCTCCCTCTCCAATCTGTTTCCTAACCGATAAGATTCTTCTCCCTTAACTGTGTTTTCCTTTTATTATTTTTTTCTTCATTTTTTTTTCGATTTCTTCCTCCTTTCACGCTAACCAATTCTTCTCGCTCTTGTAACAAGTCCAAAATTGGGATAGGGATGCAGAGCTGGCATCGAGAATCTTCTCTTTTTCCCACGAGGTAAGGCCCTTTTTGTTTCATTGAAATTCCTGTAAAATTTTTGTGAAATTGGAACTCTGATAAGTTGATTCACTTATCTCTGTTGGCATTTTGCAAGTTGGTTGGTGATGAGGACTAGCTGAGGTGGCAAAGGAGTGAGCTGGCACAAGGAGCTCGTTGAAGGAATCTCACCTCAGGTATCCTTTTGCTTTACTGAATGTATTTCTACATTCTTGCTTCTTTTAGTTGTGAAAACTTTTGTCCATGCTTGGAGGTCTGCCATTGATCTGTTTGACTATATGATTCTGCTTGGCTGACTGTGATCCTGTGATTTTACTGAGTTGGATTTATGATCATTCACTGCACTTACCTACACTGCATCATGGCACAAATATGCATACTTACTTAACTAACTATTCCCATGTAATTGAGTTCACTGTTTCTAGACCTTGTGCATTTGTTCTTGGCTGCAGATGTTCTCCTTCTAATTTAATGCTTTGAGTGCAATTGATGATGACAGCCTATGACAATTGTTGATTGTAGACTCTGCATTGCTTCTCTATGTTTACGCACCCATTAGCCCTGCTCTATTTTGTTCATTCTGTCTTTGCAACATAGCTGGTGCACTTGATTAATTACCTTTGATGAATTGTTTCCAATTGTCAATCTTATGCCCCTGACTGCATTATGCTTGCGCAAGTAGATTGAAAAGTTTGACCTAACGATGAAAGCTTTCAAACATTTTTTAACACTACTGGTGATCTTGAGCATGTCAAATGCCATTCTGATCTTTGCCTTGTGCACTTTGCAGGTTGTCCAACCATCCATTTCAAAACCGCCTTGAACTTACTTAAAGCCATCTCGGTCCTGTGATATAGAGAAAAGAAAGAGCACGGTAGGGAATTGTCCCAAAAATGCAAAAAAAAAAAAAAAAGGAAATGCCAAGATGTAAAAGTAAAAAGATGCAAGCCTATATTCTGTCTTGTAATCGAAAGTGCCAACGCAAATGTGAATGGGAATCTCCCTTTTTGGTGTTTTTGTAAAATATGCAAGCCAAAAGAATAGAACCCTTTTTTTTTATTTTTCAATTTCCAACTTTTTTTGTACTTTTTCATAGAATGTTATAGTGAATTTAACTTCCTAAATATTCTAAAACTTAAGAGTTACTCAAATGCCCACTGTTTACAAATTAAGAAACAAATTCAACTTTTAAATAAAGGATTAAAATGCAACAATGTTGAATTACTAAATGAAATTGAGCCATAAAATATGTAAAAATGCCAAAGGTATACATCAAAATTTTTTTGGGTTTTTCAAATGCAGTCTAGACGACTAAGAAATGAATTCGATAACCTAAATTAAAAGTGTACTAAAAATTACCAAAATGCCCCTAAATGTGCAAATGACCAAAATGCCCTTAGTGCGAAAAATGACCAAAATGCCCCTAGGTGACCCTAATGCCAATTAAGAAATAAATAGATTTAAATTGAAGGATATAGGACAAAAATGAGTATCTACAATTTGCTTAATCAGCTTTTGGCAGTAGTACGAGCTGTTTCTCCTCCAATTCGAAGGCAAATGCAGTGGAAACCACCACCCCTAGGCATGATGAAGGTCAATTCCGATGCCTCCTTTTGTGCTACTAGAAAGGAGGCAGGTCTAGGGGTAGTTTTATGGGATAGTAGCGGGGGATTCACTGTTTAAGCATCTAGTTGTTTATCTTTTGTATTTGATTCTTTCTGTGTAGAAGTTCATGCTATATTGTTCGCCTTTGAGGTAGCTATGGAGATGAGGCTTCTGGATTGCGTTGTTGAGACTGACTCTCTTATGGCCATCAAAGAAATTAAGGGGACTGGTTCTTGTTGGTGGGAGGGAGGCGTTCTTATTTATGAAATTCGGAATATGGTGGATCTATTTGATAGGTGTAATTTTACTTATGTAATGAATTGGCACATAGATTAGCAAAGTTAGGAGTTAACCATGTGTGTTGCGGGTCTTTGCTACCCGGCGTATGTAATCTTGATTTCTTCAATTAATAGAATTCTTGCTTAAAAAAAACATTTTTGGAACGCAAAAGCAACTACAAAGTATCTTTTCAAAGTTGACTTGCCTTTTGCGGTGAAAATAAGCTTTTGGCACAAACCATCACTTGTTTGATATTACGTTTGAGGTGAAAGCAGTTTTTTTTTTATTCCCTAAGACAATGCCAAACCAATAGTATTTCTTTGGATCTTGGTTCAATTTTGAGTTCCGATTTTTTGGCCAAAGAAAAAAAGTGAATATGCTTTTCTTTTCTTTTTTTGCAAGCTAATCGATATATCATCAATATACGAAGCTAGTTGTCTGTGTTTGTTTAGTAATTTTATAATGTTAATTGCAATTTGCAAATTGACTTTAATTAGTACTATACAATCTATAATAATTAAGTAATTATAATGTGAAGTCCTGAATTTGTGTCACGAGTTAACTTGGATACAAACTCAGTTTTTAAAAGATTAAAAACTACCCATTTGAAAAAAAAAAAACCACCAAAGATATATATAATAATTAATTTTTCATTATATCATTTAAAAAAAACTATCAATTTTTTTTAAAAAAAAAACTACCAATTTAAATGTATAAAAAAATATTATAAACTATCTTTTTATTTTTATACTCACAAAATGAATATCATACCCCATATATCTAGTTTTATTTAGTTTTAGGAGGAAAAAACGCGTGCGAAGGTAGAGAAACACATTTGATTAAGCGAATACTATCAAAGAAGGAAGGTGACAACGGACTTGACTTGATCAAACAATAACAGCGTCAGTAAGCCGCATCAGATCAGAATTGACGGACGCGTGGATCTATTACCTTTCGCTATATTTTGACTTGCGATACAGCGGATTATTTCTTGGAGAAGAAAGAAGACAAAAGACGTAAGAATGGTGAATAAGAAAAACAAAAAGCCTTAGCTTTAAGCCTTTAACGACTATTCTTGGGAAATGCTATTGTCCTTCACACACACAATATAATAAGCAAAAGTCACAGATTTTGACCAAATCATCCCTCTTTCTATGATCATTAAACAAACAATTTTTGACTCTGTCACGGTTTAATTAATCAAGGCTGCCCTTCTTTTTTTTTTGGTGAATCAATTAAACATATTGGTAACTGATTTTTAAAAGATCTTTTCTTATAAGAATTCGGTGAGGTAAATACTTATAATTTTTTGGCCAAAAAAAATACTAAATAATTTAATTTTTACTAAAAAAATAGATTACGAGGTAATTTTTGAAGAGAAAATATAGTTTTCATTTATATAAAATATAAAAAATTACAATAATTGGAATAGACCTTAATTGTCCGTTTATATATACTAGTTTTAGCTTTCACGTGCGTTGCACGTGGCTCAACGTGTTTAAATAAAATATTCATACGAAATTATGATAACCTTTTTATTAAATTATGATAATTACACTATTTTTGATAACCTTCTTATGAAATTATGATAATTACACTATTTTTTATGACGTCTTTATGAAATTTTGATAACCTTCCTCTGAAATTTCAATAACGATACTATGAAATTTCGAGAACCTTTTTATAAATTTTTTTAACCATCTTATGAAATTTTATTAACCTCCCTAAGGAATTTTGAAGACCTCACTATCAAGTTTTAATAACTTCCAAATGAAATTTTGATAATCAACACTATAAGATGTTGATAACCTCCATATGATATATTGATAAACACGTTATGAAAAGTTAAAAACCTCCATATGAATTGTCAGTAATCACACTCTGAAATTTTGATAATCATACTATAAAATTGTGATAACCTCGCTATGAAATTTTGATAAACCTTCCAATAAAATTTTGATAAAACTCCCTGTAAAATTTTGATAACCTCATGAAATCTTGATAACTACAAATTTTGATAACCTCCCTATAATTTTTTGATAAGCTCATTATGAAATTTTGTTAATCTCCCTATGAAATTTTGATCTACATACTATGAAATTTTGATAACCTTCTTATGAAATTTTGAAAACTAAACTATGAAATTTTGATAACCTTCATTTGAAATTTTGATATCCTCCCTGAAATTTGGATTACTCCATAATAAAAGTTTAATAACCTTCCTAATTTGGTGACCATACTATGAAATTTTGATAACATCCCCAGAAATACCACTATGAAATTTTGGTAATCATATTTTGAAAATATGATAACCTCTTTATGAAATTTTGATAACCTCTCTATAAAATTTTGTTAACCCTCTATGAAATTTTGATAATCACATTATGTAATTTTGATAACCGCGCTTTGAAATTTTGAAATTGGATCATCCAAAACAAAGCCCCATTGCACATTTGCTTCAGATTATCTAAGCCAAAATAGGACGTTGAAGACGAAGACAAAAAGTAAAATTAAATACAACGATTGGAAACAAAGACAAAAGGCAAAATTAAATAGAACGTTGGAAACAAAAAGTCAAATTGACTTTCTTATAATTTAATATACGTATCATATAATCTAATAATTAATAATGGAATAATTTATGATTAAGAAAATAATGGAATAATTAAAATATTATTTAGTAATGGCAATTCAGAAATATGTTTTTTAAAAAAAGGGTACAATTGGAAATATATTTTAAAAATAAGGGTACAATCGGAAAACATAAAGTTTCCCCTTATTCGTACTTTTATATATAGTATATAGATATTGCATCTTGGCTCATTCTAGTTGTTCCGATTTTTGAAGATATTTTGAGTTTAAACTCCATAATTCTTTTTAGTTTAATATTATTTTCTCTTTTTTTTTACAGTAATTCACTAAATCTCTTTTTTTTTGTTTATGGAAGGAAGGTCTTCATTTTTGGGTTTAAAGGAAGGTCTTTATTGATTAGTGATTAAAAAGGGATTAATTTGAGAAATCTCTTCGATTGATCGATGAATAATAAAGTAAAAATCATCATCTAATACTAATTTTTAATAAAAACTAATACTAGTAATTAAATGTTCTTTTTGCTATAAACAAACGAGTTCAATTTATATAACTAGCATGAAATGGAAAGAAAGTAATAATTTGGTCTTACTAATTAAAATAAAAAATCAAGACTTTGAAGACAATTTTAATATAGAGTTGGATTTTATATATATATATATATATATATATAAGTTAATTTTTTAGATAAATACATATAAGTTAATCTTATTTGAGTCAAATTGATTCGTTATTATAGAATTAATTAAAGTTCTCTAAATCATGAATTTTTTTATTCAAAATATTTGAATTAAAGTTTTTTAAAAGAATATAAATACCAAGCTAAATGAACCAATAATAAAATTGATAAATGATAAGGTGGGATTTGATTTTTTATTGTCTCGTTATGTGAACTGAAAATAGCCCAAAAGGAAATAATACTTGCAAAAGAAAAACAATAACAATGTGTAGTGAATTTGTTAATTATTGAGATTGCTTAAAATCTATTACTAATTATAATGTCAAAACCTGAGTTTGTCTCACGAGTTGACTCGGGAACAAACTCAGTTTTTAAAAAATTCAAAACAAATAAAAACTACCCATCTTATATAAAACCACCCATTAAAGGATAAATATAATATTTAAATTTTATTTATATCACTTTCAAAAAACTACTCATTTAAAAAAAAATACCACAAATTACCTTAAAATTCTTTTATTTTGATATACACTCACGTAGTAAGTGTCCTGTGTCTTGTTTTAATAACTGAATTGCTAAATACCGCCCCATTTTTGCTATTCACTGCCCCACTTTTTACACTTTTACCCTTTGCTTCATTTTCTAAGATTTCAAATCCTCTGGAATCTTTAAACTATCACGAACGTAGAATAGCATTAACGTGCTGTATTTTGATGACGATTTAAGAAAAATGAACGATAACATGCCGTATTTTGATGACGATTTAAGAAAAATGCAAATTTTGAGGAAATTTAAGACTGATGACCGGGGCGGCTTCACCATGGGCAGGCCGCCCTCTTGGGGCGGCTTCGCCACGGCAGGCCACCCCGGTGGGGCGACTTCGCCACGGCAGGCCACCTCGGTGGGGCGGCTCGGCTATTTTTTTTTAAATAATTATTATTAAAAAAAAATTTGTCTAGCCGCCCTAGTGGGGCGGCTCCGCCATTGCTGAGCCGTCCTAGTGGGGAGACTCAGTGTAAAAAGTGCAAAGGAAAAAAGACAAAAGTGTAAAAAGTGAGACGGTAAATAGCAAAAATGGGACGGTATTTAGCAATCCCCTTTTAATAATCCGTTTCTTCTTTTCGTATAAATGGCATCATCATTGGGTAAAAGTACAAAATTGGTCCCTCAAGTGGAGCGACCATAGCAAATTGGTCCCTCAAGTGAAAAAAATATGCAATTTAGTCCCTGAAGTGGAGTTAACTGAGCAATTGAGTCCTTTCCGTTAGAAGAGCCGTCAATTGTGCTGACGTGGCAGTGACGCCGTCAACTGTGCTGACGTGTCACATGCCACGTCATATTTTTGATTAAAAAATAATTTTTTTTAAAAAATATATAATTTTAAAAAAAAAAGTTGGTGAAGGACCAAATTGCTTAATTAACTCAACTTCAGAGACTCAATTGCTCATTAAGTTCACTTCAAGGACCCATTTGCACATTTGCCCCAAACTTTATATTTTTTTAATAAAAATAAAAAATTTCATTTTTCTTCTTTTCTATTTTTTCTGTTATTTTTAAATCATTTTCTTCTTTTCAAAACTCGTGGTGAATATGATTAATTTATTAAATAGGAACAATAATAGATTTATAAATGATCTAATTGGTAATATTTAGTATATACTATTAATCAATTATATCAAGTTTCTCTTCCATGACTATTTCTTACTCTAATCATCCATTTCATAATGTTTTACTGAATGATAATTAATTTATAAAACAAATACAAATTTTTTTTAAAAAAACTCACAACCTAATATATAATTTTTAAGAACAAAAGATGCGACTTTTAAAGAAATTCCACTTCCTACCAGAAACAAAAGGATAGTAATTATCAAAGTTATAAAATCTTTTTGTAATTTAACCGATGAAAAAATAATTTGATTTGTTTGATTTACTATATATATATATATATATATTTTGAATTTAAATGGGCTAATTTTTCATTAATCAAGGAGTTGGATTACAAATATGAGAGGGAATACCCCAACCAGGTCCTTTGGTCACCCAATCTACACTCAGATTTGACAATATTATGAGCTAAAATATTTATCCCTTAACAAAATTAAAATAGATAGTATCAAAATAAAAAAATATATATTTTTACTTTTTTTTTTTATATTTTCAAAAAAAATCTTTTTTT
>AWWV01015868.1:0-12472 GCA_001974805.1 Corchorus capsularis | reverse complement strand
TTTTTTTTTTAAAAATTATTTTTTAAGCAAAAAGTATGACGTGGCAGATGACACGTCAGCACAGTTGACGGCGTCACTGCCACATCAGCACAATTAACGGCTTCTAACGAAAATGACTCAATTGCTTAGTTAACTCCACTTCAGGGACTAAATTGCATATTTTTTCACTTGAGGGACCAATTTGCTATGGTCGCTCCACTTGAGGGACCAATTTTATACTTTTACCTCATCATTGACTTATACTAGTATTTTTCATAAATCCAATTTATATTTTTCAGACGAAAAAACCAAAAAAAAAAATTGATTAGTATTCTTTTATAAATATATACATATATATAGGGTGATTATATGATACACCAGCGGTGTAAATTTTGAACTCCACAAGCGGCTTCTGGAGTTGACACATGTCCCTTTTTTGAATTAATTAAGTTTTAAATATTTCAATTTAGTCCCTAAGGGACACATGTCACCCTTTAGGACCCGCTTGTGTAATTTTCTAAACTTCACCACCGGTGTATTGTATAATTTGCCCCATATATATATCTACATCACATAAATTTTTCTTGACACATACTAGTAGTAAATTATTTTTTCCGAAAGCTTAAAACATCCTTTCATTGTTGTCCTATATTACACTCTTACAGACCGTGAAATTGACATTGAAATCTCGCGTTCCAATTCCAATTTCATTAGAAAATGCTATCCCATTTTATAATTAAAAAAAAATAAAAAAAAGAAACCAATAATTCTACTGGAAAATGGAAATGGAATGAATAAAAAATATTTCAAATTGGCCATGGCAAAAGTCCCAACAAGGTCCCCATCACACACGCGCCAGCAAATAAAAAAACGTGTACAGCGCGTGTAAATAAAATTCTCCAGTAACCTCCTCATTTCATCAGAGAACTTTCTTTGTAACTTCTTCTTTCAAATCCCTTTCATTTTTTTCAAAAACAAAAACCTTCCTCTCATATTTAAACCCCTTCATCGCTATACTTTTTCACCAAACAACTTTTCAGTTTTCTCTCAGCATTTAACTTTCTCCTCATCCAAACAATCACAAAGAGAATCAACAGAATCCCGGTAACAATGGCGTTTCGTTTGAGCAACAATCTCGTTGGGATCCTCAACTTTGTAACGTTCCTCCTTTCCATCCCCATCCTCGGCGCCGGCATCTGGCTGAGCCGTGAAGGCGTTACTGAATGCGAACGGTTTCTAGACAAACCCGTTATCGTTATCGGAGTCTTCCTCATGCTTGTCTCACTCGCGGGACTAATCGGCGCGTGCTGTCGCGTGACGTGGCTACTCTGGGTTTACCTTGTCGTCATGTTCCTCCTCATCGTACTCGGCATCGTCTTCACGATCTTTGCTTTTGCGGTGACGAATAAAGGGGCGGGAGAAGTTTTGTCTAACAGAGGGTATAAGGAATACCGCCTTGGGGATTACTCAAACTGGTTGCAGAAGAGAGTTACTGATGGAAAGAACTGGAATAAGATTAAGAGCTGTTTGGCTGACAGTAAAGTCTGCACTGACTACAGTCAAAAGTATCTTAATCTTTCTCCCGAAGAGTTTTACAAGGAACACTTGTCTGCCGTTCAGGTATGATTATTTTACCCCTCTCTTTTTCTTTTTCTTTTTTTTCTTTTTTTGTTCTTTGAGATCTGGGTTTTTCTTTCTTCTACTACTTTTGTGTACTTTGTTACAAAATTTAATTTGATTCTCAATTGTTGTCTTAATTTTATCCATAGCATGGGTTCGTTCCGAGACCTTTTTTTTTTTAAATTTTTTTTAACAAGCCTTGTGGTTTTGTAGAAAATTTTGAATTCTCATGTATAATTTAGAGATCAAATTCTTACTTCATTGACTCCATGAATTTTCTGGCTGTCTGAATTCTGATTTTCATAACGACATTTGAATTCTAATGCTTGGGTGCATCCTTTATTTTGAAATTTACTTGCGAATTTCGAAATTGGCTTAGTGGTGGGATTTTGCTTTTCTTAATGGAAGTAGTCAGCAGCATAAAGTAACTAGTATACTATTTTAGTTTGTTTTGTTTTATCAAACTTTATGCACAAAGATATGGGTCTGGTATCAATTCTTTGTTTATATCCTTTTATAAACTTTTGAGGGTAATCTTTAACTTTATGTTATTTTCAACTTTAGGATCAAAAAGGTTCTTCACTTTTTGTATGGACATTTCTTTCCATTTATAGATTCTGTTTTGATTACTCTTAACTTTTAAGCTCTGTTTCTCTTGACATTATCAGAGTATTAAACTGTTACTTATCAAAGAGAATGTTAGGTGACTGATTGATTATCTTGAATCTGAATGAATTGAATAGGAGTTTGTCGAATTTTCTGCAGTTTTGACATCTATTGACTTCATTTTCTTCTTGTTGCGAACTTGTTAACAGTGACTTTGAATACAGTTTTCTTACTGTGTATTCTAATCTGTTTTATGTAATTGCAGTCTGGTTGCTGCAAGCCATCAAACGACTGTGGGTTCACCTATGCCGGACCAACTAACTGGACACAGGGGAGTGCTGTCTCTACCAATCCTGACTGCAATTTATGGAGTAATGATCTGAATACTCTCTGCTTCAACTGTAATTCATGCAAGGCTGGATTTATCGACAACCTCAAGAGTGCGTGGAAGAAGGTGGCGGTTGTCAACGTTGTGTTCCTCGTCTTCCTCATTATTGTCTACTCTGTTGGCTGCTGTGCTTTCAGAAACAATAGGAGGGACAATCATTATCAGCAAGGGTGGAAGGCTTGAGGTTTTGTCTTTTTTTTTTTTTTCGTTTTCTGATTTTGGCTACCTTTGGCTATCAGCACCGTAGGACTTAGTTTATCGGATTTGCTATTATTTTCTGCATTGTATAATTAGTGTCTATGTTTGCATTCGGATCTTTTGCTGTATAGCTTTCTATCTCTTGTCTAGTTGTTCTTACAACACTTCGGATATATTGGATCGTTTATATGTTTATTAGCGGTCAATATTATTGTTCATTCTTATCGTTCTATTAATTCTTTGCTTCATTTGTTAAAGATGTTGATGTTTTCAAGTTCAATTTTATGAACTTGCTCACAAATTTAATGTTTGCGATTTTCGTGTTGAGTGTTTGACAGAGAATGGTTGTTGGGCAAGGAAAGCTAGGGTGGTGGGTCACCTAAATAACAACTCCAAATCAAATTGTTTGTTTAAAGAGTTTTAACTTTTAAGTACTCCATAATTCATTGATTGTTCATAGAAAATAAGAGAAAATATCTGGGCAAAAGTTTGTTTTTAGATATTGGATATTTTGATAATGTTATGTATTTTCAATGTGGGTAATGAATGTGGGGTTCTTTTCGCAAGTGGGCAAGATCATCTGTTAATGGCCCTGGTCCCTTGTGTTTCAAATCAAAATCATACTTGTCTTACATTAAAGGGTAAAACAAGCTTTAAATTGCTACATTTGGACATATATATCCTTTAAAGTGGGATTCAATCAAAGATTCAAATTGTAAACGAGTGGTTGGAGTGCTGCTGTGGGGAAAGATATTCATGAGAAGTGAATTCCCATTGGCAATGAAATAATGTTTTTCTGATCGGTAGGTGAGAACTTGAAAAAGTTTCTCCCATTCTTCCATCTTACTCCCGAACTTCGTTTTGAGATTTTGTTTAGAGAGAAGCGTGTGGAATTGGAATGCATTCGAAAGACATCCATTTAAGATTTATTATTTTTTTTATTCAAACAGTTAAGATTTATCTTGGTCCTTGTAACGTTGACATATATATACTACATATTATTTGAATAAATATATAAAAATTACTAAAAGATCCCTATCCCGGATTAATGAGGAGCGAGAGAACTAGTTTTTTTCGTCTTTTCCCACTTGGCCGATTACTTAAATGCCTGAATAAACATATGGAAATTACTAAAAAATCCCTACCCCGGATTAATGAGGAGCGAGAGACCTAATTTTTTTCGTCTTTTCCCACTTGGCCGATTACTTAAATGCCATAACTTTTGATTCTTGAGGTGATTAAATAACTAAACATTTTGGTCATTTCTCAATTGACTTTAATAGAGTAGTGGAATTACTAAAAGATCCCTACCAAGACTTGCTTTTGAAGTTAGAGAATTTATTTTTTTCGTCTTTTCCTACTTGGTAGATTACTTAAATGTCCTAACTTTTGATTCTTGAGGGGATTAAATAAGTAATCTTTTTGGTCATTTCTCAATGGACTTGAATAGAGTAGTGGAATTAATAAATGATCCCTATCAAGGATTGATGAGGAGCTAGAAAACTAACATTTTTCGTCTTTACCTACTTAGCAGATTACTTATATGTCCTAATTTTTTATTTTTGAGGGGATTAAATAACTAAATTTTTTGGTCATTTCTCAATTGACAAATGACTCAAAAAGTCGCATGTCATATTCCTTTATTTCCTTCTTTGCCCTTATCTTTTTGGTAATTACAAGACTTCTAGAATCAGATTTAGTTAATTGCACCCTTCCATTTGTCAATTCCACAAATGCTGCATTTATTGACTTTTTTTTCCCGTCGATATTTTTTGAAAAATCTGTACCTTAAAAAAAATAGAATAATCCCAATAAACACGTCAAAGCATTGTCTCCATTTTAAATTTACGACGAAAATCTTTTAATATATGCATGGTGATAAATAACGATTCTTAAAAAAAACGCCCGTAACGCCAGCGCGGGCCAATCAACTTATTTATAGTATTTGAAGAATGAGGGTGTTAGACAAATGTAATTAACATATTTATCATTGAACTAGGTAGGAGCCCGCGCGTTTCACTGCATGAACATATTCTTGTACTTGATATGAAAAAGTCCCCAATCAATTTTTAAAATATTATTGGTGACTTATGGGTTTGCCAAATGAGGATGATGACCAATTGCTTTAAGTCATGTGTTTTGAAAGATTTAGACTTAAGTAAGGATTCGACCAAAAAACCGTTCTAAAGAATTAGCCTCATTAATCTAAGAACAAATTGATAGGGGTATTTTGATCATTTCATGCTTTTTTTTTGTTATTTGCGTTAAAGATTGAGGGTATTTTGGAAAGTTTGAAAAAAAACCCAATTTCCACCATAAGCACAAATTATATATACTATATGTTATTTGAAACACACAGGTATATTACTAAAAACTCCTTTTGAGGATCGATGAGGAGGCTCGGTTTGAACATATTTTGTCTTTTTATGTCTTTTCTCACTTGGTTAATTACTAATAAGGCCCTCATTTAGTTTCTCACCATTCCCATTTCCTCCAGCCCTTGTTCGTAATTGCAAGAGTTTTTAACCAGTTGAATGTGAAAGTATTTATTGACCATCAAATCATGTAGTTATTTATTTACTAAGAAGACCCTCAATTAGTTTCTCACCATTCATTTGGATCTTTTGCAACTTTTTTGGAAGACCCATTTGCCCACTTTGTGTCCTCCTTTTGTTCTTCCTAATTTGACTTCTATAATTTTATGTGTAAAACCCATTAAAGTCTTCAGACTAATTAGTTTAGTTTTAATTTAATGTTTTTTTTTTTAAATTAAAAACGTCTCTCATCTTTCTCAGACTATAGTGATAGAAAGAATTTAATTAGATTTGTGAGAAAGAAGATATTTTAAGTAGTAAAGGTTAATGTTCGAAAATAAGAAATGGATTACAAGCTACGATTTTATAAAAAAAAATGAATTTTACAGCTATAAAACTCAACCACCATTAATAAGTTATATATATATATAGAAAATTGAGATCCATTTAGTTGGCAAACTACTTCACAAATACACAAAAAACTAATAAATTACAAATTTTTGAAACAAAATCCTTTCTGCATTCAAACAATAATAACAAAATCTATAACAAAGAATGTCCGACGCGCCAGCGCGGACCGTTCAACTTGTGTAAAATTGGGTCTAAACCTTTCCAAACTTACTCCATTTGATTCTAAACCTTTAAACAATACCAAATTGGGCATAAACGTTAGAAATTGTACCAAATGGGCCTATTTTGGACGGGATTGTGGTGGTGAAACACACATGCCATTACTACAATTCCAAATTTCTGTCCAAAATTGGCTCAATTTGGTGCAATTTGCTCAAGACGAGAATTCGATCCGTTTAGACCCAATTTGGTCATGTTTAATGGTTTAGACTCAAACGAAGCAAATTTATAAAGGTTTAGACTCAATTTAGACATTAATCCTATTTGAAATCATGTTTACAAATGAAACTAAAAATTTTCTATGCCCATCCAAATTTAAATATGTTAGGTCCGTGTACATCCAAAAGCCTGCACACTTGATCTTCTTTTAAAATATAAAATAAAAATATTATAAAAAACAATAAGAATAAGAAGTGAAATGAGCAAAAAACCGGTTGAATAACCTCACCACATTCATCCAAAAACAAATTGAGAGGGGTATTTCGATACTTTTATGCTTAGTTTTTTCGTTATTTGGGTTGATGATTGAGGGTATTTTGGGAACTTTGTTAAAAAGTTACTATTTATGGGTCCCATTCTCCATAAACTAATATTTTTTGTTGGATTATTTATCTAATGATCCTCATACTTTTATGTTTTCTGCTATTTAATCATTTACAATTATAGGTTGGATGGTTTAACGCGTTGGCTTTTATTTTTGTATTTTTTATTCTATTTGTCCGATTAAGATGATTCAAGCGTCTATTAAAAGGTGATCTCATGATCTATAATTTTCATGAAGAACTCAAAAGGCAATTTTAATGTTTGGATTCTAAAAAGTGCTTCTGAAATTTTGTTGTTTTTATTGGCGGTTTATTTAATATCGTATAATTTTTTGTCCACATATCCGATTGAACTTATTTAAGTGTCGGTTGAAAGGTTATTGCATGATATATGACTTTCATGAATGACCCGAAAGCTAAATTTGATTGACGAGTTTCATGAAAGGTTCAAAAAGAAATTTTTATGTTTCAAGATCTCCATCAATTAACATTTTCTTAATTGGATTATTTATCAAATGAACCTCATATTTTTCTACTTTATGCTGCTTAGTCCTTTACTAATCCATCTTAATCGATTTAACGCTTCAGCTTTATTTTTTTAAAATCTTTTGATTTATTTGTCCGATTAAGGTGATTCAGGTTCCTATTAAAAGGTAATTTCATGATCTACAACTTTCATAAAGGATTCAAAAGCCAATTTTTATGTTTCGATTAAAGAAAATGCTTTTCAAATTTGGTGGGTTCAATTGCCGGTCTTTTTAATACCATATAATTTTTGATGCATATGTCTGATTAAAGTTATTCAATTGTCGGTTAAAATGTTATTGCATGATTTACAACTTTGATGAAGGACCCAAAAGCTACATTTAATCTACGAGTTTCATGAAGGGTTAAAAAGGAAATTTTTTATGTTTCAAAATCTCCATTAATAAACATTTTCTTATTTGGATTATATATCAAATTACCCTCATACTTTTCCACTTTATACTACTTAGTCCTTTACAAATTCTATCTTACTCGATTTTATGCTTAAACTTTTTTTTAATTCTATTTGTCAATTAAGGTCATTTAGGTATCTATTTAAAGTTAATTTCATGATTTACAACTTTCATTAAGTACTAAAAGCTAATTTTTATGGTTCAACTTTAAATAAAAATCTTCCGGAATTTTATGGTTTCGATTGACAGTTCAATTAATATCATATGACTTTTTATCCAGATGTCTAATTAACAAAAATCCCTTTATAAAATTTTTGACCGCGCAGCGAAGCGCGGGGTTTATACCTAGTAAAAGACCATAATAGTTGGAAGTGAAAGTATAAAAAAACCGATTGAATAACCTCACCACATTCATCCAAGAACAAATTGATAAGGATATTTCAGTACTTTTATGCTCGGTTTTTTTGTTATTTAGATTGATGATTGAGGGTATTTTGGGAATTTTGTTAAGAAATTACTATTTGTGATCCTATTCTCCATAAGCTAAACTTTTTTTTGGATTATTTATCTAATGATACTTATACTTTTATGCTTAATGCTATTTAATCCTTCACAGTTATAGGTTGGACAGTTTAACGCGTTGACTTTTATTTTTGTATTTTTTTTTCTATTTGTCTGATTAAGGTGATTCAACTGTCTATTAAAAGGTGATTTCATGATGTACAACTTTCATGAAGGACTCAAAAGCCAATTTTTATGTTTCAATTCAAAAAATGCTTCCGAAATTTGGTGGTTTTAATTGCCGGTCTATTTGATATCCTATAATTTTCAATCCACATGTCCGATTAAAATTATTTAAGTTTCGGTTAAAAGGTTATTGCATGATTTACGAATTTCATGAAGGATCCGGAAGCTAAATTTGATAAACGAGTTTCATTAAGGGTTAAAGGAAATTTTTATGTTTCAACATCTCCATCAATGAACATTTTCTTAATTGGATTATTTATCAAATGACCCTCATATATTTCTACTTTATACTACTTAATTCTTTACTAATTTTATTTTAATCGATTTAATGCGATCAACTTTAATTTTTTTTTATTGTTTTGTTCTATTTGTCCGATTAAGGTGATTCATGTGCCTATTTAAAAGGCAATTTCATGATCTACAACTTTCATAAAGGACTCAAAAGCCAATTTTAAGTTTCAAACAAAGAAAATGCTTTTCAAATTTGGTGGGTTCGATTGCCGGTCTATTTAATACCATATAATTTTTGATCCAAATGTCCGATTAAAGTTATTCATGTGTCGCTTAAAAGGTTATTGCATGATTTACTTTGATGAAGAACCCGATTAAATTTAATTTACGAGTTTCATGAAGGGTTCAAAAGAGAATTTTTATGTTTCAAGATCTCCCCATTCACAAACAGTTATTTATTTGGATGTATTTATCAAATGACCCTCCTACTTTTCTACTTTATGTTATTTAGTCATTTACAAATTCTATCTTACTCGATTTTATGCTTAAGCTTTTTTTTTTCTTTGTCCAATTAAGGTAATTTAGGTGTCTATCAAAAGTTAATTTCATGATCTACAACTTTCATGAGGTACTCAAAAACTAATTTTTATGGTTCAATTTTAAAAATCTTCCAGAATTTTATGGTTTCGGTTGACGGTTTATTTAATATTATATGAATTTTTATTCAGATATCCGATTAACAAAGATCATTCTATAAAATTTTTGACCTCGCAGCGAAGCATGGGTTCAATCAATAAACTTTCAGTATCCAACAACCACATTGAACGCTTACTAATCTGGAGTCCAGACCCCAAATGAAAGCTTCCTCACAAGACTCGAACTACTGACCTTGTTGAAAAAGCATTGAGCTTATTCCATTCTTTTTTCTTTCTTGGTACCCCATCCCGTATCCAGAGCTTTGCTCTGATTAATTCAGATTCGATTCGCGTCACGCACCTGGTTATGGTGGCTAGATCTATTCATGGGCCGGGCCGAGCTGAGCCTAGCCTTGAGATTAAGGCCACTAGTGTTGGCCAAGCCCGACCCATTTATAAAACGGGCCGCAAACTTTTGTTCAAACCCGACCAATTTATCAAATACTTAAACCAAGCCCCGTCCAAAAGCCCGTCTAATTTTTTTTAATAATTATTTTAAAATTTAAATTATATTAATTAATTATATAAATATAATTGTAAATATAAAATATGATATATACTACATATAATATACTATTCTTATTGATAATAAGGTTTTCTACGTATATTCTTTATCTTTTTGTTATTTAAGATACGGTGTACGTATAAATTATATTTAATATATATTATATATCACAAATAAAAAATAAAAACAACCTTATTTCCTTAGTCGGGCCGGGCTTGGGGTTTAGCTCTTATGTCCAAGCCCGGTCCATTGAATAAACGGGCTTTATATTTTTGTCAAAGCCCATCGAATGGCTTTAAAATTCTTGTCCAAGCCCATTAAAATGTCGGGCGGGCTTACGGGCTTGGGTGGGTAGCCCGACCCTTGAACAGCTCTAATGGTGGGTGAGTCTACCAACGGGGGCAGCTACGTACGCAAAGTCTCAAACCTGAAGCCTATTTAAGCTGAAACAAGTCGCTTACCATTTGATCCAACCCCTCGTTGGAAAAAGAGGACTGAAGATTCATTCTATTCAATTATATAACAATTTTAATAATTAGTATATAACAATAATAGTACTGTATTATGGACCTGTAGAAAATATTTAATAAGCCCGACAAAAAATCATTAATGAAAATATCAAAATAAATTTTAAATATATATATATATATATATTATATAGTATAATATATAAACAGGTCATGGCCGATGCCAAAAAAAAAAAAATCTAGGTCAGGGCCAAGCTTGGGGTTTATGAGTTTATGTCTAATTATACCAAGTCCAGCTCGATTTACCAGCATACCTAAAAATTTTCCCAAACCCATGCAATGGGTCTATAACTCTTATCCAAACCCTCTTAAATTTTAGACTAGTCTAGTGATTGGGCAGGTAGCCAGACCTTGAACAGGTCTATCACGGTTGTAATTTGTAAAACTGAATTGCTAAACACCGCCATATTTTTGCTATTCACCGCCCCACTTTTTACACTTTTGCCCTTTGTTCATATTTTTTCAACTTTCTAAATCCAAATCTTTTAAAACATTCAAACAAATTTCAAACTAAAATCTTTACTTGTATGAAAATCTCTATGAAATAAATGGTTTTATTTTGTAAATCTAAGTTTTTTTTTTGATTTTTTTTTACTAAAATTGCTCACTTTTGCCCTACCATGGATAGACCGCCCCCCTGGGGCGGCACCGGTAAAAAAATAGCTATTTTTTTTTAAAAAAAAAAAGCCTTGCCGCCCTAGTGGGGCGGCTAGCCGTGGTAGAGCCGTCCTAGTGGGACGGCTAGCCGTGGCAGAGCCGTCCTAGTGGGACGGCTAACCGTGGCAGAGCCGTCCTAGTGGGGAGGCTCCGCGTGGCTAAGGGCAAAAGTGAAAAAGTGGCAAAGGTCAAAGGGCAAAAGTGTAAAAAATGGGGCGGTGAATAGCAAAAATAGGGTGGTATTTAGCAACCCCCTTTGTAAAATTATGACCTTTTTAAGTCAATATATATGTTCCTTGATCTTGAAAATACATTAGTTATTAAGAACACAAGACAGAGTAATTAGGACATCAGATGAGGGAGTAAGAAAACAGGCAATTCTTCAAAACAGAGCAACTTGCAAACCATCTCTTTACCAGTGATCACTGACTTAAAAATAAATTTTCCGTCGAATTTTGAAGCAACCAAAACATGCATATATATATATATATATATATTTGTAAATCGAAAGAATGTTGAGCAATATTAATGAAAGTTGGTGCTCGGGATCCTACTGATCTTGAAGCGGAATTGGATCAATGAAGGCTTGGGTTATCAAATGTTTCAAAGTATTCTCTGGGTTTGTGAAGTTTTCGCCATCCTTGTAGATTACTTCTGATACCGATGCAAAGTGAAAAATTAGGGAGAAATATAGCTTTGCCAGAGGCCATGGCCTCATCCAAGCCTCATTTAGATCCTTCCATGCTGCTTCGATTAAACCTTTATAAGCTTGAATTGCTTCCTCCTTTGAAACTGATAAAGATAATGATGATCTTCAATCTATTACTCAAACTACTCCTAGATAATCCTTGTTTAATTTATTTATTTATCTCATTGTATTTCACTTTGATATAAACTCTTGACTCTACACAAGTATAAATATACATCATCTGTTCACTTTGATATTAAGGAAAACAGATTTTACCATCACACATCAAACTCTATCATGGCATCCGAGCCAGTTCTTTCCTCCACCTCTTCCGCTGCTCTCTCTCTCCTCCTCCTCATCTACCTCTTCCGGCCACATAACTACATCTTCACTTGGCTTTTCTCTATCCACCACCAATGCTGGAACTACCAATTTCAATCACCCTGTTCAAGTGCGATTAGATCGCAATAATTTTTTCCTTTGGAGGTCTCAACTGTTACCTGTAATCAGAGGCCACAATTTAATCGGATATATTGATGGAAGCTTGCCTTGCCCATCTCAAACTATTCTCAACACTTCAACCACCGAATCTGCTTCTTCTGAAACTCCCACTCTCGTTCAAAATCCTCAATTTGCTGCTTGGCAAAGGCAAGATCAACTTCTCCTAGGCTGGATTCTCTCTTCTCTAACAGAACCAGTTCTTGCACAGGTTGTCGGATGCACAACCTCTCAATTTCTATGGACATCATTGAAGAAACTCTATGCAAATCAATCAAGGAACCGAATCATGCAGCTGCGTGTTGAACTCCAAACTACAAAGAAGAAAAATATGTCGATCTCAGATTATCTTCAGAAACTTAAAACAATGGCTGATAACCTTGCCATAGCTGGTCATCCAGTCTCTGATCAAGACTTAATTCTAAAAATTCTTGCAGGTCTTGGTCCCGAATATGATTCCTTAGGTGGTTTCTGTTTCCACTCGCAGTG
>AWWV01015867.1:0-31325 GCA_001974805.1 Corchorus capsularis | reverse complement strand
CAAGTCACCCAACGGCAGTATGCAAATTACAAAAATCAATCTACGGTCTCAAACAAGCTCCACGGGCTTGGTTCCAAAAGCTAAGTTCTCGTCTACTTGAACTTCGATTCACCAATTCAAAGGCTGACTCTTCAATGTTTATTTATCATACAACAACTAGACTTATCATCATTCTTGTCTATGTTGATGATTTAATAATCACTGGTTCTGATAGTGAGGCTATTACTTCGTTAGTTTCTGATCTTGATAAGACATTCAAGCTGAAAGATTTAGGGCCTCTAAACTACTTTCTTGGAGTTGAGGTTCAATCATGTTCTTCTGGTGTAATACTTTCCCAGCAAAAATAAATTTCTGATTTTCTCAGTCCCACAAAGATGGATGGAACAAAGCCTTGTAACACACCTGCAGCAACTAACCTTCATCTTTCTAAATATGTTGGTGAGCCCTTATCTGATGTTACTTTGTATCGAAGTACAGTTGGTGCACTCCAGTATGCTACCATCACAAGGCCTGAGATTGCCTATTCAGTGAACAAAGTCTGCCAATTTATGCAAGCACCAACCAAGTTCACTAGACAGCAGTGAAACGAATCCTTCGCTACCTAAAAGGCACTATTCATCTAGGTCTTCATCTGCAAAAGTCGAACTCTCTTACTTTGAATGCTTATTCTGATGCGGATTGGGCCAATTGTCCTGATGATCGCAGGTCTACTACTGCCTATTACATCTTTCTTGAAAACAATCTTGTCTCCTGGAATTCCAAGAAGCAATCAACTGTGGCACGACCAAGTACAGAAGCTGAATACCGGAGTGTTGCTCATGCCACTGCTGAACTAATTTGGCTCCAAAGTTTACTGTGTGAACTTCATGTTTATCTTCCTGCTGCTCCAACTCTATGGTGTGATAATTTGAGCACAACTTATCTTACAGCTAATCCTGTTCTTCATGCTCGAACCAAGCATATTGAACTTGATTATCACTTTGTTTGCAAGAAAGTGGCCAATAAGACACTGGATGTTAGATTTATCTCTTCAGCAGATCAAATAGCTGATATTTTGACAAAACCTCTGTCCTCTACACGATTCATTCTTCTTCGAAACAAGCTCTAGGTTCTTTCATCACCCATACACTTGAGGGGGAGTGATAAAGATAATGATGATCTTCAATCTGTTACTCAAACTACTCCTAGATAATCCTTGTTTAATTTATTTATTTATCTCATTGTATTTCACTTTGATATAAACTCTTGTACTCTACACAAGTATAAATATACATCATCTGTTCAATTTGATATTAAGGAAAACAGATTTTACCATCACACATCAAACTCTATCAGAAACCTGATGCGCCAAGGGCTTATCATGGCTTAGAAGGACACATTGGAGCCAATGAAGATCATGGAGATGTCATCGATGCTAGCTTGGAGGAGCATGGAGATGGAAGCACAAGTGACCAGCCATGCGACTTGGAGATGCCCGCGCAACACTGGCCATGCGACATGGAGATGCCCGGCCACACCCGGCCACATGTCTCGGCCATGCCCGGCTACAACCGGTCATATGATCCTTTAGCTATGCCGTTGGGTCCAATAACAAGGGCTCGGGCTAAAAGGTTTAAGGAAGCTTTGGTGGGCTTTATAAGATCTCATCTTGAAGAATTGAAGGCCATTGAAGACTCATTGGGCCGATTTGAAGATCACACAACAAGGAATATTCCAAACGATTCCATGTTGTGCACCATGTTATCCATCGATGAGCATTAGGCTTAATATTGTGTAATTCGGCCATTGGGCCTTTATTCTATCTTAGATTAGTTATTTATTTAGTTTAGAAGACATTGGGTTGGGTCTTGTTTGACTAAGTCTAATCCTTGCTTAATTATGTAATGTTATTTACTTTTCCTAGTAGGACAAGGAGTAGGCTATTTCCTTGTTCCTTCATTTATGTAATGTTTTCCTTTTAGTTTTAGGATAAGGGTTATGCGTCCCCTACTACTATAGAAAGGGACCATCCCCCTCTTGTAAAGATAAGTCAAGTTAATCAATAAAGTTGAGAGGTTTATACCCACATCGATTTCTTTGGCTTCATTGTTCTAGTTTGAGCAAACTTAGGGTTCTTCAATCTTGTAGAGTCCTAGCAAACAATTAGGTTGTGATTGCTTGGTTGTTTGTGAAACTTGTGATCTTAGGTGTTCAAGTGCAGGTCGACTTGGAGGTCTAAGGCCGACGAACGAAGGAAGATTTATCAAGTGAAGATTATCGACATACACATCTAGAGTTTGATGATTCAAGTTGATCTTAGGCGGGTCTCTAAAGTGGATTTGGACCAATTACAACTAGATTTGTATCAATTGGTAACCAGAGCTTAGGTTTATCATCTTCAATCGGTAAATCTATCTTTTTACTAATCATTCATCACATCGATTTTACCCACACTCATCGCACCACCCTTCTTGAAAATTCAAAAAATCCAGCAACTTTGAAAATTCATAGCCGATTCATCTTACATCGTTTTGCTTTGAAATTTCAGATTTGAGTCCCTCATAACTAGTAGTTATATCGAAAAATGTAAAAAAAAATAAAATAAAATAAAATAAAATTTCGACCAGAAACTTGTGATTTTTGTTCTGGATTTGTTTGATCTGGGAAAGCTGTGAAATTTGAGCTTTAGACTTGTTTTGGTGTGATATTTCTGGGAAAAATATTGAAAAAATTCAAAAAAATCTGTGCTATTATCGATATTTTTCAGGAACTAGGGTTTTAGTTTGGGAAATTTGGGAATTAGGGTTTTCTTGTGCAATTGATCTAATTAGTTGCAATAATCCTAATTGTTTGTGTAATTGGATCCTTGGATTGCTTTTGCTGTTAATTGTGATTTGATTTGAAGAATTTCAGGTTACAAACCCTATTGGATTCAAGTGGTACAAAATAGGAGACAAGTGGTACTAGGGTTTAAACTAATCGATTGATATTGTGATTGTGCTTGAATTGAGTTTTTGTGCAGCAACTTTGGAGAAGAATTTCGACATAAGGAGCCTGCATTAAGTGGTTTGGTTTGGTTTAAGATCACTTTTCGTTTGATTCACAAATAACTTTGCTACTAATTGTTTGTTCCTTAAGTAGGTCACGAGAAGAAAGGAGTGTTCTAGGAGTTGCTCTTATTAGGCCTATTGAAGCTAGTAAAAGGCAAATCTTGTAAGATCATTAAAAGAGTAGTGGACCGCCAATCAATAGGACTTGAGTACAAATACGAGAGCACAATCCATAGGTATAAGCACACACACACTTGTGAGGATTTTTACTACTAATTTTTGTTCTTTTTGTAGGTCTTATGGAAGAAGAACAAGAGCAACCAAACGTGGCTGCTATGTTGCAAGCTCTAATGCAACATTTTGACAATATGGATACTAAGTTCGATACCTTGGCCAATGAAGTCCAACAAGTAAGGGATGGCCAAAATCAACAAGTTCAACCACCTCAAAGAACTAATGTCGCACGCAACAATGAAGAGGAGCATCCTCCACCACCGAGGCAAATTGCTAGAATCGATCCCATGGAGAGACTAAGGCAACAAGAACTTGGTGGGCAAGCTCACAATGAAAACACGCGGCCTAGGAGAGGAATTGAGAGAGAGGAGCCTAAAGACAACATCAAGTACAAAATCCCTAAATTCAATGGGAGAGGGTCTCCATCCGATTACTTAGAGTGGGAGTCGAAATTGGATATGTATTTTGATTACTATCCTCATGCCGAGCCAAAGAAGGTACAAATTGCTACTCTTGAATTTACGGAGAATGCTTTAAATTGGTGGAATCAATTGGTGCAAACAAGAAGAAGAAACTTGGAAAGGCGGATCAACACTTGGTTAGGAAAGAGTTATATGAGGAAGAGGTTTGTTCCAAGCTTTTACACTAATGGTCTCTACCAAGAGTTGTAATCCTTGAGGCAAGGAACTAGGAGTGTTGATGAATACTACTCCGAGATGATGTTGTTGATGTCAAGGGCCGAGATCGATGAAGCTCCACAAGCTACTATAGCTAGATTCTTGGCGGGATTGAATAGAGAAATTCATGATATTGTGGAGATGCAACAACACTATGAGGTTGAGGAATTGCTTCAACATGCTTTGAAGGCCGAAAGCCAAATAAAAAGGAATAAGAAGAGTTTTACATCATCATCATCAAGCTCATGGAAAACTCCAATCAAGAAGGATGACAAGTCATCCAAGGAAAAGGAGTCTGCGCAAAAGGTTATGACCCCTAAAACCGATTCTAAATCTTCATCTAGCTCATCTTCTGAAAGCTATGTAAAGTGTTTCAAGTGTCAAGGATATGGACACTTTGCAAGAGATTGCGTTGACAAGAAAGTCATGCTTACTAATGACAATGGCGAGATTGTAAGTGAAGATGAATATATTGCGCTTGGATCAAGTGGTGATGGAGATGATGAATTAGAGGTACAAACCGATGATGATAGTGATGAAGGCGTTGGTGTAGCACTTAAGAGTTTGGTTGCTAGGAGAACTTTGAGTGCTTATGTGAAAGATGATGTGAACAACCAAAGGGAGAACTTGTTTCATACTAGGATGTATGCGAATGGGAAGCCTAGTAGTGTGATTATTGATGGTGGGAGTTGTACAAACATAGCTAGTGTTTATTTGGTGAAGGAGATGCAATTACCCACTACAAAACACCCTAAACCTTATAGTTTGGGTTGGATCAACGATAAGGAGGAAATTAGGGTTAACAAACAAGTTTTAGTTTCTCTTTGTTTGGGCAGGTACAAAGGAGATGTATTGTGCGATATCTTACCCATGCAAGCATACCATGTACTACTTGGACGACCATGGCAATATGACAACAAAGTTCAACATGATGGTGAGACGAACCAATATACTCTCATGTGTGGTAAGAAGCCCTTTACTTTTATTCCGTTATCACCTCAAGAGGCTTTAAAAGATCAATTGAAATTGAAAGAGGATTTTGCTAAGCTAGATTCGGAATTTAGGGCTAAAGAGAAGACTAATCATGCTAATTGCGATATAGTCAAGCATGCTAGTTCTAAAAAGGTTAATAAGGAGTGTATGTTAGCTACTAAGAGTGAGATTAAAGAAGCCTTGAATGATAATTCTGTTTTGATCTTGCTTTTGCTTAAATATATACTTGTGAGCACTAACCACTTGGGAAGCGAGCTTCCAAGCAACATTGTTTCTCTTTTGAGTGATTATGTAGAAGTGTTTCCTGAGGAGATTCCTAGTGGTTTACCACCAATTAGGGGGATTGAACATCAAATCGACTTCATCCCTGGGGCGCAAATTCCAAATAAGCCAGCTTATAGGATAAATCCTGAAGAAACAAAGGAATTGGAGAAACAAGTTGGTGAGCTACTTCAAAAAGGTTTTGTGCGTGAAAGCCTTTCTCCATGTGCCGTTCGTCTGTTGCTTGTTCCTAAGAAAGATGGGACTTGGAGAATGTGTGTTGATTGTAGAGCAATAAACAACATCACGGTAAAGTATCGTCACCCTATTCCTAGATTAGATGATATGCTTGATGAATTGCATGGTGCTTGCTTATTTTCTAAGATTGATCTTAAGAGTGACTATCATCAAATTCGCATGAAAGAGGGTGATGAATGGAAAACTGCCTTTAAAACTAAATTAGGGTTGTATGAATGGTTAGTTATGCCTTTTGGATTGACTAATGCACCTAGTACATTCATGCGATTAATGAATCATGTTTTAAGAGCTCTTATTGGCAAGTTTGTTGTTGTTTATTTTGATGATATACTTGTGTATAGCCGAAACCTAGATGAGCATGTTAGGCATCTAAGATATGTGTTAGATGTACTTAGGGTTGAGAAATTATATGCTAACCTTAAGAAGTGCACCTTTTGCACAAACAAGCTTGTTTTTCTTGGTTTTGTGGTTTCATCGCAAGGTATAGAGGTTGATGAGGAAAAGATTAAGGCAATCAAAGAATGGCCAACACCCACCAACATTGGACAAGTGAGATCTTTTCATGGACTAGCCGAATTCTATAGGAGGTTTGTTAAGGACTTTAGCACCTTAGCCGCCCCTATTACAAGTGTTATGAAGAAGAATGCACCATTCAAGTGGGGAGATGAACAACAAGAAGCATTTGAGACGTTGAAGGATAAACTAACTAATGCTCATTTGCTTGTTTTACCTAACTTTAACAATACCTTTGAGATTGAATGTGATGCATCAGGGGTTGGAATTGGAGCTGTTTTAATGCAAGGTGGGAAGCCCGTCGCATACTTTAGTGAGAAATTGAATGGGGCTGCATTGAACTATCCAACCAAGGTGGGAAGCCCGTCGCATACTTTAGTGAGAAATTGAATGGGGCTGCATTGAACTATCCAACCTATGACAAAGAGTTGTATGCTCTTGTGACCGCGTTGCAAACTTGGCAACACTACCTTTGGCCTAAGGAATTCGTAATTCATACGGATCATGAGAGCTTAAAATATTTAAGAGGCCAACAAAAGCTAAACAAGAGGCGTGCTAAGTGGAGCGAGTTCATAGAGAGCTTTCCTTATGTTGTGCGATACAAACAAGGTAAGGAGAATGTGGTAGCCGATGCGTTATCAAGGAGGTATGTCTTACTTTCCATGCTTGATTCTAAGTTTCTTGGTTTTGAGTATATTAAGGAATTATATGCTAGTGATGTTTACTTTAGTGAAATATTTAAAGCATGTGAAAATTCTGGATTTGGGAAGTATTATAAGCATGATGGATTTTTGTTTAAGGAATCTAGATTGTGTGTGCCTTCTTTCTCTTTGCGCATATTGCTCTTGAGGGAATCGCATGAAGGGGGTTTAATGGGTCACTTTGGAGTTGATAGAACATATGATATATTGCATGAACACTTCTTTTGGCCTAAGATGCGACATGATGTAGGAAAGTATGTTGCTAGTTGCATTGTTTGTTTGCAAGCTAAATCTACATCTAAACCGCATGGGTTATATACTCCTTTGCCTATTCCTCATGAACCATGGACTCATATTAGCATGGACTTTGTGTTAGGATTACCTCGTTCTAGGAGAGGTAAAGATTCTATCTTTGTGGTTGTTGATAGGTTTTCTAAGATGGCTCACTTTATTGCATGTACTAAAATGGATGATGCCATTAATGTAGCTAATTTGTTCTTTAAGGAAATTGTTAGACTACATGGAATGCCTAGAACGATTGTAAGTGATAGAGATGCTAAGTTCTTAAGTCACTTTTGGAGAACTTTATGGGCTAAGTTAGGTACTAAGTTGTTATTTTCTACTACTTGTCATCCTCAAACCGATGGTCAAACCGAGGTAGTTAATAGGACTTTGTCTACTTTGCTTAGGGCTTTAATTAAAAAGAACTTAAGAACTTGGGAGGATTGTCTACCTCATGTCGAATTTGCATATAATAGAAGCATACATAGCACCACTGGATATTCACCTTTTGAAACTGTGTATGGCTTTAATCCTTTAACCCCATTGGATTTGTTGAGTTTACCTTTGAGTGTGCAAGTCGACATGGGTGAACAAAGGAAGGCCGATTATGTTAGAGAACTTCATGCTAGGGTTCGAGCTCAAATTGAGAAGAAAACACAACACTACATGAAGATTGCTAACAAAGGGCGCCAAAGAGATCATCTTTGAACCCGGGGATTGGGTTTGGTTGCATCTAAGGAAGGAGAGGTTCCCTGAAAAGAGAAGTCTAAGCTCTTACCTCGTGGAGATGGTCCATTCCAAGTCTTGGAGAGGATCAACAACAACGCCTAGAAGCTAGATCTTCCTAGTGAATATGGCAATGTAAGTGCTACTTTTAATGTTTCAGACTTATCCTTGTTTGATAGTGATGCAGATTTGAGGACAAATCCTTTTCAAGGGAGAGGGGATGATGCGCCAACGGCTTATCATGGCTTAGAAGAACACATTGGAGCCAATGAAGATCAAGGAGATGTCATCGATGCTAGCTTGGAGGAGCATGGAGTTGGAGGCGCGAGTGACCAGCCATGTGACTTGGAGAAGCCCGGCCAACACCGGCCGTGCGACTTGGCCTTAGTCTCTCCATGGGATCGATTCTAGCAATTTGCCTCGGTGGTGGAGGATGATCCTCTTCATTGTTGCGTGCGACATTAGCTCTTTGAGGTGGTTGAGCTTGTTGATTTTGGCCATCCCTTACTTGTTGGACTTCATTGGCCAAGGTATCGAACTTAGTATTCATATTGTCAAAACGTTGCATCAGAGCTTGCAACATAGCAGCCACGTTTGGTTGCTCTTGTTCTTCTTCCATTATACCTACAAAAAGAACAAAGATTAGTGGTAAAAATCCTCACAATTATGTGTGTGCTTATACCTTTGACTTGTGCTCTCGTGTTTGTACTCAAGTCCTATGGATTGGCGGTCCACTACTCTCTTAATGATCTCACAAGATTTGCCTTTTACTAGCTTCAATAGGCCTAATAAGAGCAACTCCTAGAGCACTCCTTTCTTCTCGTGACCTACTTGAGGAACAAACGATTAATAGCAAAGTTATTTGTGAATCAAAAGAAAAGTGATCTTAAACCAAACCAAACCACTTAATGCAGGCTCCTTATGTCGAAATTCTTCTCCAAAGTTGCTGCACAAAAACTCAATTCAAGCATAAATCACAATATCAAATCGGTTAGCATAAACCCTAGTACCACTTGTCTCCTATTTGTACCACTTGAATCCAATAGGGTTTGTAACCTGAAATTCTTCAAATCAAATCACAATTAACAGCAAAAGCAATCCAAGGATCCCAATTCACAATCGATTAGAGTTATTGCAACTAATTAGATCAATTGCACAAGAAAACCCTAATCCCCAAATTTCCCAAACTAAGAACCCTAGTTCCTGGAAAAAATCGATAACAGCACAGATTTTTTTTGGATTTTTTTTCAATATTTTTCCCAGAAAGATCACACCAAAATAAGTCTAAAACTCAAATTTCACAGCTGTCCGAGTTCAAACGAATCCAGAACAAAAATCACAAGTTTCTGGTCGAAAAATTTTTTATTTTATTTTATTGTTTTTATATTTTTCGATATAACTACTAGTTATGAGGGGCTCAAATCTGAAATTTCAAAGTAAAACGATGCAAGATAAATCGGTTATGAATTTTTGAAGTTTCTGAAATTTGAATTTTTTAAGAAGGGTGGTGCGATATGAGTGTGGGTGAAATCGATGGGATGAATGAATAGTAAAAAGATAGATTTACCGATTGAAGATGATAAACCTAAGCTCTGATTACCAATTGATACGAATCTAGTTGTAATTGGTCCAAATCCACCTTAGAGACCCGCCTAAGATCAACTTGAATCACCAAACTTCTAGATGTGTATGTCGACAATCTTCACTTGATAAATCTTCCTTCGTTCGTCGGCCTTAGACCTCCAAGTCGACCTGCACTTGAACACCTAAGATCACAAGATTCATAAACAACCAAGCAATCACAACTTAATTGTTTACTAGGACTCTACAAGATTGAAGAACCCTAAGTTTGCTCAAACTAGAACAATGAAGCCAAAGAAATCGATGTGGGTATAAACCTCTCAACTTTATTGATTAACTTGACTTATGTTTACAAGAGGGGGATGGTCCCTTTATATAGTAGTAGGGGACGCATAACCCTTCTCCTAAAACTAAAAGGAAAACCTTACATAAAGGAAGGAACAAGGAAATAGCCTACTCCTTGTCTTACTAGGAAAAGTAAATAACATTAAGCAAGGAGTGGACTTAGTCAAACAAGGCCCAACCCAATGTCTTCTAAACTAAATAATTAACTAATCTAAGATAGAATAAAGGCCCATGAGGCCGAATTACACAATGGCAAAGTCTAATGCTCATTGATTTCAAGTAAGGTAAACACCTTGGAATCGATGGGAATATTCTTGGTGATGTCGACTTCAATGCCTTCCAAATGTTCTTCAATGGACTCTAAACCTCCAAGATGAGATATAACAAAGCCCAATAAAGCTTCCTTGAACCTTTTAGCCCGTGCCCTAGTCATTGGACCTTGCGGAATGGCTAAAGGATCAAAAGGTCGGTCTTGTCCGGATGGCCCAATCGATGGCCGGTTGTGGCCGGTTGGTGCGCCAAGCGATGGCCGGTTTTGGCCGGACATGTCCATGTCGCGTGGCCGGTGTTGGCCGGGCATCTCCGAGTCGCGTGGCCGGTGTTGGCCGGGCTTCTCCAAGTCGCATGGCCGGTCACTCGCGCCTCCAACTCCATGCTCCTCCAAGCTAGCATCGATGACATCTCCTTGATCTTCATTGGCTCCAATGTGTTCTTCTAAGTCATGATAAGCCTTTGGCGCATCAACAGGGCTTATTTGGCTTTTTTATTCAGGGGCTTATTTGGTCAAAATAAAAGTTCAAGGGCTTATTTGACAGTTCGGTGTAAGTTCAGGGACCTTTTTGCTCATTAACCCCTATATTTAATATTTTGTTTTGTTTTGTTAATCACTTTTAGCTATCATTTTATGCTCGTTTTCTATATATTTTCAGTTTGTTAAAAGCCATGATAATAACCCCATTTCACATTTATAATAACGTACTTTTACTCTTAGAAACTTCATGTAGAGGGTTTTTTTTTCATTGTGGTTGAAAAGACAACAAAAAATGGAGCCCGAGATGTGCAAAAGGTGGCGGAGAGGAAGACTGGAGAAGATACCAATGATGAGTGCGTGAGTGGCAGGTATTTTTTGATCGGAACTTGAAGTACTTAAGTTGAAGAACTTGAAGTTTTTGGGTGAGAATTTTTACGAAGTAAAAAAAAAAAAGCAATGAAATTATGGAAGTAAACATTCTCGTAATATTTTGGCAGAGTTTCAGCACTTTTTCTCTTAGAATTAAAAAGTTTTTCTTCAATCGTTTTAAGTTCACTATTTATAGTGGTGAACCTGAGGAGTCTTGATAATGAACAGAAATACCATAATTATCTCTAAATATATCAGGATAATATGGTTAATTAATAAATAACCATAATTATCTCTAATATAATATAAAGATAGATATATATGATAAATATGGTTAATATATAAAAGAGATAAGGTATTTATTTAATGTGATAATCATGGTATAAAGGTTTTCTTTTTCCTGAAGAGATGGATTTGGGTAAGACACGTCACTTTCATTGGTAAAAGGTTGGAATTTTCCAACTACTTCATAATTTGATCCACCAAGCCAAGCTCTCATATATATCCCAAATAGGGTTGACTCTAGACCCTGCTATGCATCCAAGGCAACTCCACTATATTTGAATTTAATTGTATGACACATGACTTATGTACATTGCACTTACCGTATGTGACATAGGAAAAATCAGTCTACACTTTACAAAAGATGTGCTTATATGTGTTAATTATTGGCCATTTCGATTTGACATTCTTTATTTTATTTTAGAATATTAAAAGATCATGAGCACCGCAACTAACACAAAATAATTGAACTAAAAAAAATGGGAATGTTGAAATCTTTTCTGATTTGATCAAATTAATAAGATATAGTATTACATATATATCATATGCAAAATAGTAACCTAATTATTTGCAATATTGATTGGCATATAAAATCACATTTCAATCTCATACTATCCTCGTGGCATTGATTTTCATCTTGTTGGTGCCCTCACTGCGGATATTAGGCGTCAGAGTAGAGAGACTGGGAGATGCGAGCTACAACATAATTATCGTGATAGGAATTTATGTGTTGACTAGCTTGCTAATCTGTATGTAAAACTTGGATGATGAGTTTGTAATTTGAACTTGTTTAAACTTCAATTTACAATTAAAGGTAAATTGGTCTTTGCATAAATACTATTATCAAGATTTGTGGTCAGAATTTGAGATCAAATCCTGATAGAATTTAGTTTCTGCACCACCCTAGTTCTAATTGAATTAGAAAAATCTTGTATTTTATTAATTAATGCTGAAATTTACTAAATAAATAATAATTATTTATTATTAGAATAATAATTATTATTAATAAACGTGTGCCGCACCTTATAGTGATGTGGCAAGAAATTCATTAGAAGACGATTCCTTTTAATGAAGTTGTCAGCAAGTGCAGCAAAAATTAAGAAACAAGGAGTTTGATGACATGTCACCTTGTAATTGAATAAGAGGACGTCTCATGATCAGAAATTAACAAGCACAAGCCACCTCCTGTAGTTCAGGAGCTGCCTCCCTGTTTTCAGGAGTTGTCTCCTTATCTTTTAAAAATAAGGAGTCAGTGAGTTAATATTTGTCGGCGATCAATTTATCTATCTACGTAAGGGAGGAGTGAGGTGTTAAGGATCAGGTTTCCTGTATATTTTCACTTTAGCATAGTGGAGAAATCGCCTAACCAATTGTGCTCTCCCGGGATGCATAACGATAATTTTTACATTTTGTTCAATTAAGGACAAAATGTCGAAATTGGTGAAATTAACTAAGCTAGAGTGGTGTGATTTCAACATGAAGCATACCATGATGATCCTTGAACTTTACCGACCATTATGGTGAAGTTTCAGCTCAATCCGACAGTTGAAAAAACTTTGTCGCAGTTTTCAATTAAGGACAGGTTATCGTTTTGAGGTGATTGGAGCCTGGATTTCGAGCAAAGCGAGTTGGAATACTTTTATTACATGATTTTATGGCTAAGTGTCGAATTTGAGCCATTTCATGTTTCGATCATAACTTTTGCAAGTTATTTAACTAAGGACAAGTGGTTTTTCCACCCCGGTTTTGGCCATTTTCAAAATTGATGTTATTCTTATGAATCCATGAGCTTAATATGATTAAATATGGTGGATTTCATGGCTTAGGTGTTAAGAGTTCAAATCTTGACATTCAGAAGCCATTTCTCAGTTAAATTAGTTGTTTCAAGCTCGTGATGAGGCAGCAGCACGTGCCAATATGCGTCAAGGCAGTGAGGAATTCGAAAATTGTATGATGAAGCGGACTTAACGAGGATTCTAAAGGTGGATGGCCTCTTAAGGCAAGTTCAGAACTCGTGGCAGTTTCCTGGCAATTTCTGAAGATCGAAGTCATCTCCTTGCTCAAAGCTGACATCTCCTGAAGTAGTTGAATCTGAGTCGAAAACTTCCAGGCCCATGAAGCTCCAAGGCTCATGCCGCCCCCTATATAAAGGGATCAACCCCAATGCTTCAAACAACGTTTCAACACGCTACAAACTTGCTCCGTGCAAAAATTCAAAGCTCCGCGCTTTTCTCTCAATTTTCTCTGCAGAAACTCTGCGAAATTTCCGCGATTTCATCTTGTTCATCACGAGTTCATACTCGTTCTTCAATGTTTCTCTCTTTCAATCTTGTCTCTGGACATCAAAAACCTGCGAATTGTTTATTTTACAGAAATAATAATCAACTTGTTATTTTCTTCTCTTTTCATCAAGAACAACCTTTGAAACACTTTATTTTGAGAATCTTGTCTGGGATCGATGATTTAAATGCTTCGGTGTGACTTTGATCCAGTCTCCACAATTCACTCGCTCTGATCTTTAATCTGCTGCAACGCACACCAACTTTACGTTTATGCACTCTTTGTCGATTTCAGTAAATTGACTGGCACGCCCCGCACTGTCATTTAGTTTTTTTTCGCAAAAACTCTCAAAGAGATTTTTTGGCGCAACAAAGCTACTTCTGAATCCACCAGATGAAGTCAAGTCCTTATTGACTTTTTTTTACCGCATTTGGTATCCAAAGTTTTGCTATTACTAATCCGGATCTGACACGCGTCGCGCATCTAGTTATGGTGAGTGAATCTACCAACGTGGGCAGCTGCGTACGCAAAGTCTCGAATAGGGATGTCAACGGGGCCCCAACCCGGCGGGGAAGCCACGGGAATGGGGATTGTTCTCCATTCCCCGTCGGGGACGGCGACTGGGATGGGGAATGGTCCCCCCGCCCCGGACCCGGCTCCGAAATATATATATATTATGTGTATATATATATGTTAAATAAAAAAATTACTAAATCAGATATGTTTTGATAATTTACTAATAAATATTTACTAATTTACTAATAATATAAATATATATTAAAAATATATATATTTTTAACCATAAGAAATGCAAGATGATAATTATTTCATGAAATTTATTTGGATAATGGATTTGATATAATGTTTATTCATTTAAGTTATGTCTTGTATGGTGTTTAAAATTTGTAATTGTGGTGTTGTATACTTGTATTAATCATAGTGTTTGTACTAAAATTTTTATGAATTACATTTTACTTAAAAAATTAATTGTAATATTCGGGTAACGGGGATTCCCCGTCCCCGTCGGATCCCCACGAGGTTGGGGATGGTGACTTTATTTCATTCCCCGTCGGGGATAGGGTCTTCAAGTCGGGGTCAGGTTCGGGGATTATACCCCCCGCATAAAACCCGCCCCGTTGACATCCCTAGTCTCGAACCTGAGACCTGTTTAAGTTGGAACAAGTCGTTTTACCACTTGATTCAACCCCTGGTTGATCCTTATTGACTGTTGATGCAAGAGAGTTTCCTTCCCTCGTGATTTTTGTATTGTTTGATTCCTAGGTTTATAGCTTATTTTCACCAAAAAAAAATTATAATGAGCATGGAATCTCCAATTTCTCCATATATGCAACACTATTAGAAAACTTAAAATTTTGAAACATTTTACATTACTAGAAATATATTTACAACTCGCTCTATCACAAATTATAAGTTATCTCGGTCAATCAACACCAAACTTTGACCAATTATTAATAAGAATATATATAATTTAATTTTAAAAATATTATGTTGAAAAGTTTGTAATTCAAAATTTATAAGTGTTATTTTTAATTTTTTTTTATAAACAATAGTAAAAATTTGGTGTTGAACCAAGAAATTACTTATAATTTGAGACGGAGAGTAATACAAATCATTAAGACAAGTTATATTAGGTTGTGTTGGCGCTACGGGCGTTTTTTATTTTAGAGTGGTGCTTGATTAACTAATTGAATAAGGATATTAATATAATCAATTATATAAGGGCCAAGAACATTTTTTGTTCTAGAGTGGTACTTGATTGATTAATTGATTGAATTATATAAGGTTGCAGTAAAAATGCAATTTAAATGGATTAGTTTTAATTATGTCTCTAGCATAAATTTTTGTAAGCTAACTTTTTAGACATGCAAAATTAAGAAGGTCAAGAACATGTTTTTATTTGTAAGTAATAGGAACTGCAAAGAGATGATAAAATATGTTGTTAATTGGATAATAATACTCATATTGAACAAAGGGTGGTTTTAATTCAGAAGGGGAAAAATATTGAACGGTCCATGTTGAAGGGATGGAGACGGAGAAGAAAGAGGAAAGAGATATGAAGATGAAAACAGAGGGGAGTGATGGAAAGGTTTGATTTTTGGCAAACCTGAAGATTGATTAGCACCGAGGAGTTGAAAGGAAGCAGCAACTGAGTTGGTAGGAGGAAAAAGAAAACAGCGAGAGAAACATTAATTAAAAGTAATTAAGGGTTTAGGGTTTAGAAGCAATTAATTAAAAGCCTTAAACATTAATTAAAAAACAATTAAGGAAGGGAAATATGTAATTACAAAAAAGGGTAGAAAGAAAAGGAATGGGGAAAACTCATAAAGGGGCTTTTTAGTCATCCGAAAAGTGAGAAAAGACCAAAAATAGCCAAAAGGTGGTACCACATTAATCCTCAATTTGGCCTTTTAGTAATTTCCATGGTAGTTAAAAATAATATATAGTATATATCTCAAGATCATTTTGACAATTTCAATCAAACTAAAAAAAGAAAATAACGCCAACGGACCCCTCCGGGGTTAGACGATCGGTCCACAGCACCAACGGACCCAGTCATAACGCCACTTCCTACACCATCAATCTTTGCACGAGCAATGGACCTCCTGCTCAGGTTTGATGCAGTCACAGGGACGTACATGCCTCAAACAATCCCCATGACTGTTGATTCGACGATCGTGAATGAACATGCTAGGACTTCAGAACCCAGAGGGGAAACTAGGACGCCACTGTGAGGCAGGACACCAGGGCAAGACGTGACATGTTACCCCGAGTGAACCCTCCGGTAGACAAACGTGACCTCCTTATTGACCAACTGAGAGCTGAAAAATTCCAGGCCGAGCATCAGGCAGTGGAGGCTCTCGCTCGGGAACGCTCCGTCTTGGAAAGGGAAAAGGCGGCCTTGGCTGAGGCCCAGAGCGCAAAAGAACGAGCTGCAGCCCTGGAAGCAGCATGGCACCAGAAGCCAAATTCTCGCCTAGACGTGCAGAGCAAATGCCCACCTCCAAACGTATGGACAAAGGATGGAGGAAAGCGGATCCGCTCGATAATCGAAGTGAGCAAAGACAAGGAAGGAGCCGATGAAAGTGTTGCTCCAAAGGACAAGGTCCAGAGCAAAGCTGATGATCGAGCTAGACCAAAGTCCAGGAAGGAGGGTGACAACGATCGTCACACGCGCCACTCAGAAAGGGCTTCCACCAAGCCCAGCCCAAAGGGCAAGGAACCAACGAAAGCTCGATCTCAGAAGGAGACCTCAAGATCGGTTGTGAGTGAAGCTCAGATAGAGCAGATTGTGAAAGAACAACTGAATGAGCAATTGAAAAAGCTCTCCAAGAAAAAGGAACATGTGCTACGTCCATTAGAGGAGATATCCAAAGAACCTTCCCCACTCTCTCTTGTTATTCGGCAAGTCCAAGTCCCTACTCATATCAAACATCCAAAAGAGAAATACAATGGAACAGGGGACCTTAAGCAGCACGTGAGCCACTTTAGGGAGATCATGTCAATACAACAAGCATCTGACGCTGTAATGTGCCGCCTTTTCCCCCTCACACTAGAGGACGTCACCCAAAGGTGGTTCTACAAGCTGGAAGATGGGGTAATCACTAACTTTGAAAAATTGGCCCTCAAGTTCGAGGCGGGTTTCAATAGTAGGGTCCAAAAAGGAAAAACAACCAGGTACTTAAGGACGATCAGACAGCAACCTGGGAGCGATTGACAGATTACGTGAAGAGGTTCAGTGAAGCCCACATACAGGTGGATGACCTGTCAGATAAGGATGCAATAGAGATCTTCATAGATGGTCTTCGCCACAGGGAACTCTATTATTCTCTGGGCGTAAGGCCACCATAAAAGTTAAAGGACTGCTTTGATAGAGCAGAAGTGTATCATGAGACGGACGTCTCGATGGCTTACAGAGATGGCCTTTTACCGGAATCAAACTCGAGCAAGCAGTAGGCTGCTACATCCAGCACAAGAAGTCCACAGCAGGGCAAACGATCCCCTAGAATGGATGATCGGGATAACAAAGGTGGCAAACAAAGCCCTCACGATCGAAGCAGAGATCCAACCTACCATAATTACACACCTTTGATTGACTCAAGAGCGGCCATATTGCACGCTATTTCAAATAGCGCACTAGCCGAAAAAGTTAAGTGGCCTGCTCCCTCTAAGTCGAATCAGAGGCAAAGACAATCAGGGAAAAATACGAATTTCACCAAAGCATGGGTCATAGTACTGAAGAATGTTCCCACTTGAAGAATGTGATTGAAGACCTCATCCGAAGGGGATATCTGAAGGATAAGATAAAAATGGAGCCTCCTACAAGGAAGGAAGACAATCGTCCAGTACAAAGTGTGCACGATCAGCTGAAATACCCTGAAGGTCCAGTCAAACGCCCTGAAGAAAAAGGGCATATTTACACCATAATTTGGGCAATTGAGGATTGGGCAACCATTGAAAATAAAAGGAAGAACCACATGAGACAAGTTTTATCCTTGGGCATCAGACAACCAACTCCAACGAACGTAAAACCTGATTGGACGATCACTTTTGACAGTAACGATGCGAGGGACTATGAGAATGAAGGAAATGACTCGATCGTAGTAATTGCCATGATTGTGAACTACACTATAGAGAGAATACTGGTGGATTCAGGAAGTGCAGTAAACATACTGATGTATGACACTTTTAAGAAATATGGGCTAACAGAGGACAGGTTGAAACCCACAGCCCCAATCTATGGGTTTGATCTCATGCCCATCCCAACCAAAGGAAATGTAGATTTGACGATCTATTTGGGCGACGGAACTTATGTCCTGAATATTTTACATACCTTTGTCGTAGTTGGTCTCTCATCCACATTTAATGCACTCATTGGAAGACCATTAATGAAGAGGACCCGAATGGTGGAGGCAATTTATTGGCAAACTGTGAAGTTCCCCACAACAACTGGAATTGGCTACATGCGTATAGATCCCAGGATAACTCGAAGATGCCATGTGACCTCTTTAAGCCTACCCAATCGGGAAAGGACTAAGGTTCGGGTGAGTGAAATCATGAGTAGAGCACAAGCCGGGGGGCAATCCTCAAGCTCGTCCGGGGATACCAGTATGGAAATCTGTACCCTGGCTACAAACTTGGAATATCTAACAATGGAAGATCCCGAACCTATGGACACAGCGGACGGGGGGGAGTTGAACCCTGAACCTGTTGAAGTAGCGGACGGACAAGATCCTCACATTGTAAAAGAAATACCAGGAGAACGTCTTCAGGTCAATACTCTTGATAACAGAGATGAATCTCGAATAGCCAAACCAGAGCCTGTTGACAAACCCATTAAAATCACCCTAAGAGCTGACATACCTGATCGCTACACTCAAATAAGCTCCATGTTGGGCCCCGACGAATAGCTAGACCTGACGAAGTTCCTTCAGGATAATGTAGACGTCTTTGCCTGGTTAGCAGCAGAAATGCCGGGTATCGATCCGACGATCATGAGCCATCACTTGAATGTTGATCCGTCGTTCAAACCCATCAAGCAGAAGAAGCGCCAATTTTCCCCGGAGAAAATTGCAGCCATAAGGGAGGAAGTGGACAAGCTCATAAAGGCAGACTTCATCAGGGAAGTACAATACCCAGATTGGGTATCGAACGTCGTCATGGTAAAAAGGGCGAACGGGAAATGGAGAATGTGCGTGGACTTCACGAACTTGAATAAGGCTTGCCCAAAAGACAGTTTCCCACTCCCTTCCATTGATCATCTTGTGGACGCATCATCTGGAAACAAGCTCCTTAGCTTTATGGATGCCTTCTCCGGGTATAACTAGATTTATATGAACCTAGAAGATTCAAAGAAGACATCTTTTGTAACAGAGGACGGGCTATATTTTTACAATGTAATGCCCTTTGGCCTGAAGAATACAGGAGTAACCTACCAAAGGCTGGTAAACAAGGTCTTCAAAGATATGATCGGCAAATTTATGGAGGTTTATGTGGACGACATGTTAATTAAAAGCTCCACTATGCAGCAACACTTAGATGACTTATCAGAATGTTTTGATTACTTGAGAGCCTACCACATGAAGCTCAATCCCGCCAAGTGTACGTTCGGCGTAGAGGCAGAAACTTTCTTGGGTTCATGGTCTCTAACAGGGGAATAGAAGTTAATCCCGAAAAGGTTCAAGTCATCCTGAACATGAAATCCCTTGAATCAGTGAAGGAAATACAGAGCCTAACTGAGCGTGTGGCAGCACTCAACAGGTTTGTCTCGAAGTCAGCAGAAAAATGCCTGCCGTTATTCAGACTCCTCCGAACAAAAACCAGATTCATGTGAACACCCGAGTACCAGGAAGCGTTCGAGCAGCTAAAAAACTACTTGAGTTCACCTCCACTTCTCACAAGACCAAACGAGGGAGAGGACCTATACATGTACTTAACAGCATCTAATGAAACCGTAGCTGCCGTGCTGGTAAAGGAAACAGGCCAATGACAGAAGCCGATTTACTATGTCAGCCAAATCCTGCAAGGGGGAGAAGTCAATTATTTAAGAATTGAAAAAAACTAGCGTTCGCTCTCGTGGTTGCTTCAAGAAGACTAAGACAATACTTTCACTCTCACAAAGTAATTGTACTAACAGATCAGCCTTTGAAAGACGTTCTTCAGAAGGTATATCTCTCCGGGCGACTCCTTAAATGGAATGTAGAACTCAGTGAGTTTGGGATCGACTATCAACCTAGGAAAGCAATTAAAGCCCAAACCCTAGCATACTTCGTTGTCGAATGCACATTCCGAGAGGAACGACCTGCAGGGCCGGACGATGTGGCACCCGTTGCAAAGGACAAAGGGAAGGCCCCTGAACAGCCTAACAACTCAGACAGCTCTTTGACCAACTTGCCTAGCACATTAGTCCTTCCTCAGACCTTAGGATATTGGCAACTTTTCGTCGACGGATCGGCAGTGCAAAAGGGAGCTGGAGTGGGTATTTTGCTGATCTCTCCGAAACAGCAAGAATTTCAAAACTGTGTTACGTTCGGCTACCTCCTCTCCAATAATGCGGCAGAGTACGAAGCCCTCCTGATAGGGTTGGAGATGGTAGATCGTTTGAAGGTGGAGAGGCTGAAATTCTTCACTGACTCACAAGTTGTGGCAAACCAGGTATTGGGAAGTTTCGAGGTGAAAGAACCAAATCTGATCGTATGTCATCAAAGGGTGAAGAAAATGCGGGTGAAGTTCGTTGAAGTCACCATATAAAAGATTCCTCGAGAATTGAATACAAGAGCATATGCATTTTCAAAACTAACATCATCAAACGTTGCAACAGCTAGAGGGACCTTCTTCCTAGAATATATGGCTAAGCCTCCACAGCTACAACACGCACAGGTGCTCATTGTTGACGATGACGAAATTTGCTGGAAAGATGAGATAGAGGATTTCTTGAGAGGGACCAGCCCACCCATGGCAAGAAAGGATATCATTGCCATGCAACGACGATCTTCGAGATACATACTCGTAGACGATGTCCTATACAAGAAATCTTACTCCCATCCTCTCCTTAGATGCCTCAACCCGAAGGAGGCAAACAAAGTGCTTATAGATGTCCATTAAGTGGCATGCGGACACCATATGAGGGGTAGGGCTCTCGAACAAAAAGTGCTAAGGCAAGGGTATTACTGACCCACAATGAAACAAGACGCCGCAGACCTGGTAAAAAAATACGACAAATGCCAGATTTGCCAAGGTACCAAGAACCCCTGCCGAAGAGTTGAATGTCATAGCTGTCCTTGGCCATTCGTAATGTGGGGTTTAGACCTAATTGGCCCATTCCCGCTAGCCACAGGCAAAAGAAAATTCGCCATTGTAGCCTGTGATTATTTCACCAAGTGGGTTGAAGCAGAGCCACTGGCCAGCATTACTCGATTTTCGGTTGAAAAATTCCTCTGGCAAAATATCTTATGTCGGTTTGGAGTACCGTACGTCATTGTATCCGACAATGGCTTGCAACTTCAGGCCAAACATGTGAAGGACTTTTGCAGTGAGAATGGTGTAAAACTAGTAGCTAGTTCAGTGGTCCACCCCCAGACGAACGGGCAAGCAGAGTCTATGAATGGAAAAATTCTTGCTGGAATGAAGAAGAAATTGGATGAGCCCAAAGGTAAGTGGGTAGAAGTGCTTCCAAGTATCCTCTGGGGAATACGAACTACAAGCCACACTGGAACATGAGAGACACCCTATAACCTGGTGTATGGAACAGAAGCGGTAATCCCAGCAGAAATGATCGTGCATACTTTCAGAACTGTTCATTACTCCATAGAGACCAATGTTAAGGACGAACTTGGATCTCCTGGAAGATGTTAGACTTAAAGCTCAGATCAGGCAGGCCAACAGGTCCATGCAAGTTAGCAAATATTATAATCAGAAGGTTCGTCATAGACAGTTCCAGGTGGGGTTTTAGTCCTAAGAAACTACGAGGCCAGCAGGCCAGCTTTAGAAAGGAAGAAACTGTCACCTAACTGGGAGGGACCTTACCAGATCGTCGAAGTCCTGGGAAGAGGAGCCTACAAGTTGAAGGACATGGCCAACAAGAAGATACCAAGGACATGGAATGCAGCACACTTGAATAAATATTTTCAGTAAATGTTCTATGAAAAAGCAAGCGAAAGTTGTAATAAATTCGAGTTCCAATATCAGATTTTGATGAGTAAATGTTCCTTGATTCGAGAGGATTAATAAAATTACGAATTCCATAAAATTTCGCGCCTAAATGGACGAACATCTCGAATGAGATCGATCCGTACAAACGAGCGAGTACCAAAAGATGGTTTCCTCGTATTTACTCAATGGACGAACGTCTTGAATAAGACCGATCCGCACAAACGAGCGAGTACCAAAATATGGTTTCCTCGTAGACCCAACGGACAAACGTCTCGAATGAGACCAACCCGCACAAACGAGCGAGTACCAAAATATGGTTTCCTCATATTGACCCAACGGACAAACATCTCGAATGAGACGTCCGTGCAAACGATAAAAGCCAAAAAAGCAAAAACAAAGAAATTAACATCCACGGCAAAAATAAAAGCAAAGTAAAATCCAAAATATTACAAACATCAGTGAAAATGTATCCTCAAATGAACACCACAAACGATGCAACGAATTCAACAAAAATTCATTTTCCCCTCTGGCACTTGCCCCCAAGACGGATGTTACCACCTTCCTCGCCCTCCTCATGATCGTCATCACCAGCCGAGTCAGCAACTTTGGAAGCAGGAGGAGTTCCAACAGGCTCGGGATCAGGATCGGCGACGACCTCAGGCTCTAGGCTGATGCCATTCTCCTCCATATATTGTTCTAAGGTTTTCTTCAACACAGGATCAGGAGCATAATCAGGAGGAAGCTCGTTGGCACTGAACTTGATGATAGATGTATCAACAGAAGGATATTGCTTCTGCATCATATAAATGGCCGAATCTCGAGCTTGGTTCATATAGGCAGCCGCCTGCTCGTAGAAGAAACCCATTTGCGCCTTAAACTTTTTGTTTTCGATCTGCAGAGACGATCGACATATGTAAATATATATATATATATATATATATATAGCAACGACAACAAACAAAATTTTGGAAGAAGAAAACCCAGGGTTACCTGGAGAGCTGACTTTTCTTCAACCCAAATAGCGTTATCCTTTGCTCGAGCATCCCTCTCTTTCTTCAAACTTTTGTTCCTCCTCGTCACTCTGGCCTTTTCCTCCTGGAGTTGAACCTTGGTCTCCTTCAGCGTCTTCAAGGTCCCATCATAATCATCCTGAAAGTCCCTCAATCGCCCCTCTTTCTCTTTCAAAGTAGTAGCGACCTGGTCTAGTTCCCACTGTTGCTGAAATTGGGGGGCACCAGGCATTCGTTCAACGATGAACTTGGAAAGTTGGGGGGCACAGGCGGCTATCTCATGCTCATACGCAGAAAAGTTGGCCCAAGCAGACAACAAGTTCTGCAGAAGGACGAACGTCAGACAAAAATCTAAGGACTAACGGACAAAGATTTTGAACACGAACATGTATGGAGGTGCACACAACAATGGCAGATCTCTCCACTGGAGTAAGGCTACGAATGGCTCTGAAGTCTTCGCCGTTGGCATAGCTGAGTCTGTAAGTGAAGAAGGCAGCCATTAAGTCCAGGATATCCGGAGGGCCCAAAGCTTCAGAGTCCCTCCTGAACCACTCACTGAAACCACCTCCAGAGAAAACGCCCGAAAGATAATGGGGGACCTGAAGTTTGATACCATGAGCTGGAACCGACCCGCCGGCCTCGGACGAACATAATGGGGGCATTGGTAAGGGTGACCCCCCGCCATGAACGACGTTCGGTGTTTAAATAGAGCAGGGACTTGGTTTGCAAAAACCTGTGGGTGTTCAAGTCGAGGGAGCCAGAATTTGGGTTTGAAGAACAGCCCGGATGGGAGACCAGCTCTTTAGATTGGTCTGACAAGCAGCGTCTTGTTTGGCCTGAGTGGCAGCAAGCAGACTCTCATCCATCCCTGCAGCCACTATCTTAGCAAAATCTTGTTCTAAAAAGAAGAAAAATCACTGGCGTTAGAAAATGGAGCACAACAGAAAACCAAAAAAGAAACATAACAGCAACGGGACAAGGACTAGCCACCATCGGACGGGCTAGGCTGAGCAGAGGCTGGAGAAGTCGATTGAAAACCAGGATGTCCAACGGCCTGGGCTAAAGCATTCAAGGCCATCAGACCTTTGCCCTTGCCACGATTCCCAAGACCGACAGGTGGAGCGTCAGTAGGTGAAGGACCGCTCACCCACTTTTTTTCCATTCCACCACGGGACGACGAACGGCTTATCCACATACTGACCTGGAGGAAGGAACTTCTGACCTGCAGCACCCAACGCATTCACAACAATGGACTCAACTTTCTCCACCTCCTTCCCATCAACTAGGTCTGTCCATTTGAAAGTCAGTGGGGAACAGACACCTGGCCCCAACATCACCAACATCTTTCATCTGATATAGGAGAGGACTGATTCCACTCAATACCAGACGAGTAGCATGGATGAGCTCCTTCCAATGGAAGGTCTGGGAATTAAAGTACTCAAGCTGCTCTTCATCCCCTGGACTTAAGTCGAACTTCTCAGAGTTATAATCTTTGGTTTCTATATCTTCCCATCTAATCTCGATCGGCCACTTCATTCCTTTCTTTATCTGAACACCAAAAACTCTTGCTTCCAATGGCGCCAGCTTGACGAGCAAGGAAACCAAGTTTTCTTACCCCTCCGATTAAAGCTGATAAACCCACCCGTCTTCGCAACTTTGTACTCATGACGAATTAGCTCCAAACTAGGTTTACATCCCTTATATATGCAGCTAACGATGTAACACATAATCAAAACCCAGCCATTCGGAGAAATCTGTGAAGCAGCGATATTCTAAAAATCCAACACCTCAAACACAAACGGGTGACCAGGGAACCTGAACCCGCATTCGAATATCACTTTGGGAAAGAAATCCCTTCGCCCATTTTGGCGAATATGATAAAGGCGATCGTCTTCATGGGGATAGCAAAATTTGGACTAAAATCTCAATTTGGTACCAAACCTATTGCAATAATCTCAATTTCATACCAAACCTAAAAGTTGGCTCAAATACATACTAAACGTTTTTGAAAAAGCTCAATATAGTACTAAATCAGGATTTCGTCCGGAAGTGAAATGCACGCGCCGTTAACCCTTAACGTCGTGATCCCAGATGGCATTTACAACATAAACCTAATGAAAAAAAAATATTTATAACGGTATTTTCTCCTAAATAAATATTTGCAACCCGATTAAACGATGGGCAAAAAGATGGAAACCCGATTAAACCTCTTCTTCACCATCTCACGAGCTTGAAAGTTTTCTCATCTTTCTCTATTGATTTCTGCACGGATCAGCTAAGGAAAACAAGGGTTTAGGTTCTTCTGTCCTAAAACCGAAATCGGGTTTTGTTGTCAGCATGAGTTCTTCAAGTATTTCCAGGTACGTTTTGGGGAATTTCAATTTGGTTCAGTTTGAGCAAATGGGTTTTATGGTGTACTTCAAGTAGATCTAAACCATTTGTTGTACCTTTGTAGTGGAAATAGAAGATTTGGCTCGGATTTGAAAGGGTACAAGTTAATTTCTTCAAGCTACCCAGTTGAATGGAACTATGAAGGAGATGAAATTTACTGTTATTTTGATGAAAAAGCCCCTAGATGGACAGCCTGGACAGATGAGAATCCTAGGAGACGCTTCTATGGCTGCAAGAATTATAAGGTATGTTTTGCTTAAACTTAAACGCATATTCAAGCTTTGAAGAACCCTAATTCAATGGTAATTAATCCTTTTTTTTTAAATTTTCTATTTAGAATGAAAGGTACTGCCATTTTTATGACTGGCATGATGCCATGTTTCCTGATCGAGCAAGGGAGATAATTTTGGAGCTTAAGCATCGTGAAATTCATCTGTTAAATCATGCAAAAATGTTAAAGAATGAAGTGAAAGAGTTGAGGGATAATGCAGTAGACCTTTTAAGTGTAGAGCTAGTGGAAGAAAATTTCAGGCTGAAGAATGAACTTGAATTGTTGAAGAAAAATGTTGTCCCAATTTGTGGAAAGTGACTTTTGTAGGCTTAGTTTTACTGATATTGTTGTTTGTATTTGGTGGAAACAATGAACAACAAAGTTGTATGTTCAAAGCATTACCTTAAACTATGAACTCCTCTGTATAATTGATGTACCTGAATTCAGTTTTATGTATAAGATGGATTCTTCATTTTGCTAAGAATTTGAAAGAACTTGAGAATTTACTTAAAGTATGCATAAATTCATAACATTGACACATAAAGGCCACAAATACCAAATATCCATAAGTTATATGTCAACTTCAACATAAAGGCCACAAGCTGCATAAATTCTTATAATTAATGATTACATATACCCAAAATATAATGTTTGAAAACACTACTTCATTCATCAAATTTTCTATTTTCCCTTGGAACTTCCACTTGAGCCTAAACCCTCTCGAGTTGAATGATTGGTCTTGGAACTTGAAGTGTTGTTTGGCCTTGGTCCAGACACTTCTCCCTAAGTTTGGTAAACAGATATGCAAAGAAACAGAAAACCCAATGTCAGTAGTTTGTAGCACTGAAATTTTAACAGTATTAGGGTCCCAACTGTTACCTCTCTTATCTTCAGAGCTTCCATTCTGGCTTTGAACTTCTTGTGGGCATCTCGTTGGAGGGAGGTTGTTGTAACTGGTGGACGGTCAGCATATTTTGCTTGTGAGGCAGGGCTAGACATTTCACCAGATACATTATGCATGTTTCCAATACCATCAACAACAGTGAACCTCGTTTTCTTCTTTGTTGCAGGTGGGTTTCTTTTTCTCTTTTTAGAACCAACTTTAGCTAAACATGCTGCATTCACAGATCCACTTTTCAATGTATGGAACCTCGGCATGTCTATTATATAATGGGAACCTATTACGCCTCCTAGTAGCCCCATCTACAATCAGTTCCAGGTCTGCCTCAAGCTCAACATTATCATGTTCATCATAGTATTCACTCTCCATGCCCAGATCTTCTTCAAAAAGATATTCTTCATTCCACCTATAATCATAACGACCAAGAGGCTGAGATGCATTAGAAGGCCCTCCAGTAGATGGCCCTGCAGTAGATGGCCCAACCCCAGCAGCTCCATTCTCTTCTTCTTCTTCTTCTTCTTCTTCTTCTTCTTCTTCTTCTTCTTCTTCTTCTTCTTCTTCAAGATAATCATCATTGTCAAACCCTCGATAGTCTTCAAACCCCTGATCATCTGCTTGCTGCAAATTGCCAACATCTATGTTAACCTGCTCCACATCAACTTGCTGATCATGATCCACATTCACACCATCAAGATTGACATTGACATTCACATCAACCAAGTCCTCACCATTATCCCCATTCTGCAAATTGTCATTCGGAATACCCTCTCCAACATTGTTATCTTCCACTTGCTGCTGGTTCCCATTGTTATCTCCACTTGTTGTTGGTCCCCATTGTTATCTTCCACTTGTTGTTGGTTTTCATTGTTGTCTTCCACTGGCTGCAGATTGACATTGTTGTCTTCCACTACTACTTCATCAGGCTGCAAATTCTCCCCATCTTCTAAAGAACCATTCTCAATGAGTCCTACAACTTCAGGCTCATGAACAAAATGTTCAATGAAGACATCAATCACCCCATCATTGACATACATCTCACTTACCATGTCCACTATAGAAGCATCATTTCTGATTTCCTTAATTCCATCCACCAACTTAAAACCAGGCCTGTTATACCACATCTTATGAACATTTTGATAACCAGCCCTAGACAAAACTTTTATGAACTCATAATACCCAATCTTATCAGGGTCGAACTGTAATTCATCAACAAGCCCACCATCATAGATTATATCATCACCAGTAACAACTAAACTATCCTTATAATGTGACCTGATTATGGCAATATCAAAAGACATTTTATCCTATTCAAAAATTGAAAAAAAAAACATTAGATATGCTCAAACATAGTCACAAAACAAAATTAGAAACATGCTCAAACATAGTCACAAAGCCAAATTTCTGTGATGCTCAAACATACAAAAACATAGTCTCAATCTCAGCACTTAACCATAAAACCATCAAATAATAGCCACAAAGCAAAAACAGACAGTTAAATTATCTAACGGAACACAAGCATTCAATAATTTACTCAATAAATAAACAAAAACTAACTGCAAATCAATAATTCAATCTGTTAAACATAGCAAGAACGCTAAAATCAGTGAACAAATACTAAACTTTTGCTGAAAACCCTCAACTGTGCACAAAATGTTTAATGAAAACCTTCAATCACCAAACCGAACCCTTCAAAAGCCAAGCAAACAATATTAACATTCAATATTAACATGGCTAAATCTGTATAACATAGAAAACAAACCAGAAACACTAAAGAATTTAACTAACCTTTAGCTCAAAACCCTCGAATCTGCAATTGTAGTGGAATAAGCCCAATGCTTCACTGAAAACCTTCGATCACTTAACCCAAACCCAAACCTTGCCTCGAAATCCTCTGAACTACCCAATTTTACAAACCATCAAACTGAAATCCCTAAAACTGAAACCCTCACATTCTTCGGACCCTCGAAAACGATCAATTTTAACCACCAACAGCCTTAATTTCCTTTGATTTAAAAGCCTCAAATTCAAATTTCGAAATCCCCAAATCAGACCCTCAAATGGTGAAAACTCTCTATTTCAAAACCCTTGAATCGAAAGATAAACTAAAAACTCAGAGAATACTGCTCTTTCGATCGACCTAATGGCTTAAACACATGAAATCGAACAAGAAAGTGAAAAAGAAAAAGGGAGATTTCGATTTTAGGGTTTTCTACATTTGGTTATTCTGAAAACGAAAATGAAATGAATGTGAAAAATGGAAACTTTTATGTTTTAACCCAATAAAATTATAAGCCTTTCACTTTTTAATTTTTTTATTCTTATAATTTATGTTATTTTTTTAACCAACATGACATTTAAAATAGTCACCTGGCATTTTTTTGGCCCACTTGTCTTTTTTACGCGTTTCCAGCGACATGTGCATTTCACGCGCGAATGGAATCCTGATTTAGTACTAAATTGAGCTTTTTAAAAAACGTTTAGTATGTATTTGAGCCAACATTTAGGTTTGGTATGAAATTGAGATTATTGCAATAGGTTTTGTACCAAATTGAGATTTTAACCCAAAATTTGTACCTCGAATGAGGACCAAGCCCAGCCTTACAATCCTGAAGCTTAGCAGCCTTCAGCGAAAGAGCTTCTCCGTTCTTCAAATACTTCGACACCACTTGATTGGCAGCCGAAAACAGACCGTCAACTTCATCATTATACTCGGTCACCCAATCTTTTTCTCGTGAGTTAAAACAGCCCGCTATACTACTTGAACCCCTCTATTCCTGATGAGAGGCCACTGAGGCACTGGCGGAAGCAGCACCAACAACAGCAGGCGTAATCGAGGTAGAGGGTTGAACGGGCACCTCCTCAGGCAACTTAAGCGCACCCATGGTCTCCAACTCCCCAGCGCCAATCGAATGAGAGGATTTTGAAGGAGGAAGTGGAGATAAGCCAGCAAAAACTTCATCATTGCGACGAACGCCCTTAGAAATTTTTCTTCTCTTCGTTGCTGGAGACTTAGAGCTGACCACTTCCCCGTCGCTGTGATGATCTGACCCTAGAGAAGACCCAGCCCCGATGCTTGGCGTTCTAGAAATTTTTTGGGAGTCATCCGATGCAGACATTCTAAACAAAAAACCCAACTAAGAAACCAACCCTTAAAAAAAACCTTACCAAGCTTCGCTTGTATCTCGGGAAACTTGAGGCCCAGTTCCTTAAGGAAAGCACAAGGAGATCCACCAGAGGAAGAAGAACTCGAGATGACGAACGGGTGGTCGCGATCCCCAGATGTTGTCGTGGTGAAGGCGAAACAACAGTTCACTAGAGAAGACCGGGAAGCGTAACCGATGCTACGGTTATATTTTCTACATAAGCCAAAAAATCAAGAAAGCCCTTTTTAACCAGCAATAATACAAACTCAGAAAGTGCCAAACAAAACTACAGGCAAAATTAGCACGAAAATAAAAGAGTTGTGGCCGAAGTTTACCAGAATCAATCGTCGGCGAGTGCACAATGAAGATGACAACGTAAACAGAGATACGGACGAATGGCAAGGAAACGGAAAAGGGAAAAATGACAGTGGAGAGAGAAGCACGGTATTTATACACTTAGCCATTATCCTCAGAAAGTGCAACGATTGTTATCGTCCGGATCAGATCATGCCACGTGTCAAGATCATAACATATCAAGTGTTTGTTCCCGCCCAAAAAAGACGGGGGGGGGGGGAACGCGACACAGCGAAAAAAAAAAGTCAAAATTCACTATACCAGAGACGAACGTCTCAAGAATAAAGAACCCAACCCACAACCATCCAATCGGGAAAAAAAGTCGTTCGCGCGGTCACTTTATAACCCCCTTCATGCCTGGGGGGCAATTGTTGATCATATACCGGACAGGTCCAGACGAACGTCGTTCCTACAGCACTCCGCATCTTGCTCCAACTAGCTTAGAACCCTAGCGCCAAGTTGACCTCCATTCGTCACCCGCGGACCCGACCCGGGACCATAGACCGGTGACGTGGCATACCTCATGCCTATAAATACAGTGTACTTTCTCTCCTTTTGTCCATATTGAAAACTCCAAGGCTCTATATCTGAAAGAAGAATGCTCTCTAAAAATCCCTAATCACTTTGAGAGAACGTCACTGACTTAAGCATCGGAGTGCTAACGCGGGGTCTCCCACCCCTGCACCCCGAAGCTGTTCTTCTTTTATAGGTCTCTCAATCTTAGGGATCGGGCTTCGGAGACGCCCGTCTGAGGTCGGAGTTGTGACAGATTTTGACCATAACAAAGTTTTTTTTTAATGAAAAAAGAAAAGTAACGTACATTTTTTTTGGAAAAAAAGTAACGTACATTTGTTTTGGCCATCAAAACTCAAAAGTAACGTACATGACGAACAGACGAAGAGGGTCAAAAGAGGTGCATAATATCACGTGCCAATAGGGGAGGTGTCACGTGCTTTGCCTCATAAGTCATAAGTTATAACTCATAAATGTGGGATGACGCAAGAGCCACTCTGCTGTCAAAACTCAAAACAAGTGTCAAGCCTCAAAGATTCCATATGAGCATTTTAAGTATGTGAAAATCGCTCACACCTAATCAGTACTCTCTTAAGATTTCATTTGAGAAAATTATATTTCACATAAACGGTGGAGGGGAAAATGTATATATATAAAATAAAAAATAAAAGAAAACGAACGAAAAACCTTCAATACTTTTCACTCGTACAGTAACTATGAATCAGCCACCGTTAAAATTGCAAAGATTCCACCACAAACAAATTGAACAGAAAGCAATGAGCATCCCATC
>AWWV01015866.1:0-29367 GCA_001974805.1 Corchorus capsularis | reverse complement strand
TTCAACCATGGCCTTGGGATGGGAGATGGACCACTCTTCCGATGAGGTGATTCATGCAGGGGTGCCAAACAAATGCTTCTGCATTGAATTCCCTATTCCCCATCGAAACAGAGGTAAACCGGTAATCACTGTTTTAGTGGATTCTAGGTAGGGATAAGGATTTTTGTGGACCCCGCCGCCCTAAGTTTGATAGCCAGCTTGCTTTTTAGGCCATCATATTTATTTACACGCGCCGCCGATGAGTTTGGTTTTTCTCAAAAATCGCTTGCAAAGATGCAAACGTAACTGTAGCAACTCATGTTTGAGAACTATAAACGGAACTATAGTTCTCAAACAGGCAAACATCACACGCCCCTTACCCTTTGCGTGATATGCAGACGAGATGGATAATAAGTAAAGTAGTAGTGCTATTTTGGTTTGATGGATATTCAGACGAGATGGATCAATTTACATCTTCATCTTGAGTAGATAAATTTGTTCTACAACTTTCTATAACTTCATCTATGATTATTAGTATTTTAAAATAGCAACCATTAGATTTAATACTCCTATCATATGGATCATGAATGTAAAATTTTGAATTCATCCGAATACTTTCATCATATGGATCGTAACTATAACCTTTTTTATTATTAACATATACTTAATGATGAAAAATATTATGCATCTAACATGTAATTAAAATTTTTCAATTAACTTTAAATTTGATGTACATGATCTTTGTGATTAGAATATAAAATACAAACAGTCGGATCAGTTAAATTTAGGTTTTACAAAAAAAAATTAAGAATGAAAAAAGTTTGTAAACACCGAAAATATGATAATTATTCTATCTTTACATATAGTACAAGTCCTTAGAATTACATATATATAATTTATCAATAAGGATATACCTAGGTAGAAATTTGAATTTATATTCCATTACGGGTGCAAAGATCCATAATCCATTAGCATTTTCTTTTATACACTAGACTAGATTAATAATTAAAAAAAAAAGCATTAATGCATTTCCAAAGACAATCCAAATTGTAGTAACTTTTATGTGATTTTTTTGGCCACAAAATTTTATGTGATTTATTAAGAAATATTTTACAGTACTATTCAATTTTTGTTGCATTTAATTTTTGGTGGGCATACAATGATGAATCAAATGATGGATGTTCTCATTTCTCGACTAGGGGATTCAATCTAATGTACCGAAAAAAACTAGGTACAACCCAATCTGTGTATTAAATTAAAACTTAGAGGGTACTAAATATATGTGGAGGAACAAGAAAAAGACACCTCCCGTACACCTATAATCTCTTTTAATTGGTAGTGTCTAATATTAAAATTCAACATTTACCAAACATTTTTAATTATAACAAACAAATTAATGAATTATAACCAAAAAGTAGAATTTTAATTTTTGTTGAAATTTAGTGACGTGTATTTGATATATTAATAATAAAAAGAACTAAATATAAAAATAAAACGGTATCGTAATGTGCGAAAAAATGGGAGAATAAAAGTTCTAAACCCTTAACGTGCATGTCAAAACAGTATTGTGAAGTGCGAGAAAATGGGAAGACAGAAGTTCAAACCTTTAACGTGTCTTAGTGATATTGGTGCTCTGATCATTAGATCGAGAAAATGGGAGAACAAAAGTTATGTCAAAACGGTATTGTAACGTGGAGAAAATGGAAAGACAAAAATTCAAACCCCTAATGTGTCTTAGTGATATTGGTGCTCTGATCATTAGATCGAGAAAATGGGAGAACAAAAGTTATGTCAAAACGGTATTGTAAGGTGTGAGAAAATGGGAAAGCAAAAGTTTAAACCCCTAATATGTCTTAGTGATATTGGTGCTCTGATCATTAGATCGAGAAAATGGGAGAACAAAAGTTATGTCAAAACGGTATTGTAACATGTGAGAAAATGGGAAGGCAAAAGTTTAAACCCCTAACGTGTCTTAGTGATATTGGTGCTCTGATGATTAGATCGAGAAAATGGGAGGATATAATTTTAAATCCCTAACGTGTCTCAATGAGATTGGCACTCAGATCATTAAACCGAAAAAATGTAAGGACATAAAGTTCAAAGCCCATTTTCATATAATTAAGAAAATGTATCTTAATTAGATCGGTGCTTTGATCATTAGGTTAAGAATCTATACCCAAAAGATATCAATTCGAATTTACATTCATATAATTTAATGCAATACATCTTTTATAAGTACTTTATAGTAGTTGGCATAGCTCACCCTTGAGGCAGCCGTGAGAAGCTCTTTGTGACAATAAATGGAATGCAGTCCAGTTGCAAGACATGCAAAGGAACAATACATCCCAAAGATATGTAATAAGTGTGATTAAGACGCGCCGGTGAAGAGAGCGTGATGATTCCCAACAGATTTAAGCAAAGGGAAAGGCTGTATCCAATTAGATTTCGAGTACAAAAATAATGAAGCAAAGCGTGTAGGATAGTAAGGAAGCATAGAAAGCATCGTCTCCTTACAATCGCCACATTGCTATGGCCCCCTTTTGACATTTGCCCAAAGTCAAAGAAAAAGAAAAAAAGTGGGGAAGAGGAGAGAGAATAATAAGAGACTAAAAACTCATCAACCCGAGAAATCAAAAAGAAAAAAAACGCACTATTTTCTCTCTCTCTTTCCTTTTTTTTTTCCTTTATTTTTACAACAAGAAAAAGAAAAGAAGATGATGGAATACATATCTTTTTTGTTTTTTCATTTCTCCATGTATAAATAATTAACAATTACCAAGTCAGGTGCCACCACCATTTTCCTCTCTCTTCTTACTCCATTTTTTTTTTTTCATTTTTCTTTCTTTCACACCCAAAAGAAAGTCAGCGCCGTCCTTTCTGCCTTTCTCTGCCTGTCTGTATTTCCTTTCTGCCTCCCAAAGAAAACTCAGAGTTTGAGATTGGGGGTTTGAAAGTTTCAAGGTGGATTTTTGGGCGCTTAAAATGGCTGAGGATTGGGATCTTTTTGCACTGGTGAGGAGTTGTACGTCTGCAGCTCACAACAGTGCCATCGTGTCGCCGCCGCCGGCGAGAAATGATCTGAGGACGAATGAGGTTGAGAACAGAAGCCGTCTGCATGAGGACCCTTTGGCTTGCTTGGCCTCGTTGAAGTTTGAGGAAGAAGACGACCCATTTTCATTTCCAAATCTTTCAGAGGTTAGGAAAAGTGGCTCCTTGAAAGATTCTTACAAGCCCTTTTTGGCATACCCAGACCCCACCACCACCACCATCATCACCACCACTCATCAAGGCATAGATCCCAGCTCTGGAGGATCTAATGGCCAACATCATCACCAGGAACAACCACCCCCATTGACTCCTCTTTTTGCTTTTGCCCAATCTGGAAACCACCAACATGCTGTTCATGTTGGAGTTCAACAGCAAGAGGTTCTGATGATGCCTGCACCTGCTACTGTTGTTCCCTTACGGAACATGCAATCTCAGGCTCCAAGAGCAAGAAAAAGGTCCGGCTCTTGTTTTCTTTGTTTTTGTAACTTACTTTTGTTGGTTTTCTTACAAGTTAGCTAAAAATTCATCTACTTTTTTCTTGTTTTGCAGGAAGAACCAGCAGAAAAGAGAAGTACGCCAAGTAACGGCGGAAAATCTGTCATCAGATCCATGGGCATGGCGTAAGTATGGTCAGAAACCCATCAAAGGTTCTCCTTACCCAAGGTTAATTAACCTTCCGTACACCATTAATATCGTTTACTTTTCTTAATTACTGTTTTTTTCTTTCTTTCTTTCTTTTTTCTACCAAAATCTTATTATTACCAACCCAAAACACTGTGTGGATTTTTGGTTTGTTCAGAAACTACTACAGGTGCAGTAGCTCAAAAGGATGCTCAGCAAGAAAACAAGTGGAGCGAAGCCCTGTGGATCCCAACATCTTTATCATTACCTACACGGGCGACCACACTCACCCTAGGCCCACTCACCGGAACTCTCTCGCTGGCAGCACTCGAAACAAGCTTTCCACCGCTCAAAGGGCTGCCGGCGCCGCAAACAACGATTCCGTCCCGGCGGAAACCTTGCCTACTGCTACAGCTTCAGCTTCTTGCTCCTCCCCTCCCTCCGGCACCAGCCTCTCCCCCATCTCTCCAACAACCCCAATTTCAGCTCCTGAAGACGCTGCCTCCGCCTCCTTGCAAAACCAAGACGGAGGTGATAATAATGGAGGAGAAGAAGAAGAAAGCGCTGACATGATGGCTCTTGCAGAAAGCGATGAAGATGATGATGATGATCTTCTCATCCCTAACGTGCATGTAGATGAAGATATCTTCAAGGGACTGGAACACTTCATTGGTGGTGGCGCTGGGAATACTCAATTAGGACGCAGCCCTACCTTTAGTGATAATTTCACTTCCTGGGGTGCTGCTGGTAGCTCCGCCGCCGCGGGTGCTGCCGCTGGTGGTGGCTGCTAAACTGATGGTTCTCTTTATCGGAATGGGCTTTTGTTGGTCTCTTTGTCCTGTATACCGTATAGTAACCTTAATCTTTTTCTTTTTTTTTTCGTTTTTTGGGCTTGGGGGTACAGTATAGACTATAGCAAAGGAATAGTCCCAGTTTATGTAACTTTCCCTTTTAGTTTTATATATCTCCTATCTCTCCAAACAAGTTAAATAGTACAGAGAACCAAAAAAAAAAAAAAAAGCAGCAATATTTTGCACCTTCAATTTCGTATCTCAAGTTTAACATCATGAAAATTCTTTGCTTGCATGCAGTTCTATTTCATGGACATAAGTCATTAGAATTTTCAACTATAATTAATGAATGATGTACATATATGCATAAAATTATGCTACATATGTTAATGTATATACTTAGTAATTTCTTTCCCTACTGGTTTGAGTTTCATGATCGCCACATATATATAATTCCATTATAACAATTCTAAAGTCTGAAATTCAAATTGCCCATGTCGGTTAAGGTGTAAATCCGAGTAGTAGCCAGCTTTGATCCAGAACACATTGGAAAAGAACCTTTGTTATTGCCTTGCTTTTTGGTTAATCACAATAAATTTAAACAATTGGGGACACTATGATTATAGTATTACTAATCATCATTAACTTAAAAGCTGATTTTCAGTAGTAATTTTTTTTTTGGGAATCCATTCATTCCGTTTGATAGAATAATAGATTTCTCCTTTTCAACAAGATAATTGTGCCCCTGATTAACAATTTATAACTCCCATGGAATAAGGAATGATTTTGGTTAGGCAAGTCATTTAGAATTATATAGAAGATCTCAATCTCATTATGTATATTTTTTAACCTACCATATATATGTGCATTAGTACAACCCAATTAGTACTAATGTTTATTAATAATGACGATATATAATTAAACATTTCCTTTAATAAACTTATTTACATTGTTGATTACTTTCATTATTTCAATAATAATTGCAAACTGTCACGAAACAAAATGCAGAAAATGTGATCTGCTTCCTCCATTTCTTACTATGATTAATTTAAAAAATTACTCTAAATTTTGGGGAGTTGGGAAAGTCAAGTTGGAAAAATGACAGTTGTCGGAAGCGCAAAAGAAGGGTGGGATTCATAATCAGTTCAGACCGTGAACTGAAACCAAGTCAGGGGGAGTTTGGGAGATGCCGTTTTATCACGAGACAAAGGCAGGACCTTTTCTTGTCTGTTCACACCGGTGGACTTTGGCTGGCTTTAGTGGGTTCTAAGGTCAAATATTTTAAAATTTGTAGATATCAGAGTTAGTCAAACATATTTTATTTTACTTACCATTATTTAAAACAACAAAGGGAGAGAATATAATACTCCTACTTGATTAATTCAATAGGGCAAGATAAATAAAAAGTAAGTATAGAAATCTAATGGAGTAGTATATATTATAGTTATGTAGTTATAGTTATAGTTATAAGTTACTACTAATAATAATTATTGAAAATTTCAGCATCCTAGAAAAATAGATATTGTGTGAGGAAGCTTAGCTCAGCTCAAGAATGAAGAATCTAATGATGTAAGTAAAAACTCAAAAAAGAGAGGGGGAAGAGGGTGCAAGTTGTTAGGGGCCAATCTTATCTTGAATTAATTAATAATAATAATACATAATCAAGGCATTTAATGGAAAAGAATGTGACCATATGCAGTCCTTGTCCTTGCAGCAGCCCTAAAGGGTGTCTTATTCTCTGTGCAATAGAAAGGGAGAGAAATTTTAATCAAAAGAATTTCTTTTTTTCTTTTTAGAGAGTGGGTATCATGTAATTTAGTTTCTATACACATATTTGTTTTTTCATAAAATATAACAACATTTCTCTGTTTTAAAATTTGACATAACTCAATTTTGAATTAATTGGAATCTAACGTAATTATAATTATGAGACACTTAGGATTTTTTGCATACCAAATTAAAAATAAGAACCCCTCACCACATTTGTTCTTCATTTATATATGTAAGCTATGTATTATGGATTTATGGTTTGTTTGTTTTGATCCATTTTAAATTATAAGATATTGACAAGATTTTATTGAATTGTTTATTTATGAGTAGATATTTTTTAATGGTTTTTTTTTATTGTATACTTTGCTTGTGAAGGGTTATTGAATAATTAACATTTGGGAAAATAGCATAAACCACATTCAAAATTTTACTTTAGGGGGCCGTTTGTTATGGGGTAGGTGAAAATATGGTCAGGTATGTGTTTGAATCGGTATATATAATCGTGTTTGGTTACTGTAGTAGTGGGTATCAGATAACTAAAATTATCACCAGATATGCGTTTGGAATTGGTAAATATGGCAACGTTTGCCTATTGTAGTTGTGGGTATCTCAGATAGAGTTGCTCATCGGTCGGTGACTGCTCTAAAACCGGCCTCTAATTATGTACACCGAGCACCGACCCGAGTAAAGGAGAAACCGAAGAAACCGAGTACCGACGGTTTCGGTCGGGCCGATCGGTGCAGGCGGTGCAAAAGATGAAGCAATCAAAATTTACTTAATATGATTCTAATAAAGAAAGCCAATATGAACCAATTTACAGCTGTAGAGGCTTAAGTAAAGAAGGCCCAGATTTACAATTAGTAAATGAACCACCCATTTCAATTCCAAAAACTGATAAAATCATGCAAGGAGAATCAGACCAAAAGAGCCAACAACATCACTAAAAAAGACTTCCATATGGAAAAGATCATAGAAGAAACAAAGAAAAATCGTAACTTTCCAACCAAAAAGGAAAAAAACCCCAATTAAAAGAAAGCAAAAAACAACAAATTCTTACAAGGAAAATATAACTTATTGGAAGGATCAAGCTTGAGTCTTCTTCGAGTAGGAAGTTAAGATTTAGCCATAAAAGAAACTGCATTAGAAGACGTTACATTTGATCTTTCACCAAGCTGATTACTTTGGCTTTGTTGATAAACATTGTTATGGCCTATCGAAGAAGAAGAAGAAGAAGAAGACAAATCACTATTCATAGATAGATTCTTGCATATTCACTATTCAGTATAAGCAAAAAGACAGATCATGAACCGCAATTTATGACAATCATGAATAATCCAATAACAGGGGTTTAGAAGAAATTGAACCCAAATCTTTGGGTTATCAATTTGGAACAAGAAAACAACAAAATTTGAACCCAAAAAGTTTTAGGAATTTGGATTTTTAGGATTGGGGAAAACGGAAAATTTGGGGGAAATGGGGTTTTGGCTACCAATTCACCGAAGAAGAAAGAGATGGAGGAAAGGGAGGTTGCTGGTGACGAGTCTCGATCTCGAAATGTCTGTCAGAAGTCTCGTTCGCTGGCGTCGATGAATCAAAGAAAAGCCGATAAGGAAAGAAGAAGAAGAGAGAAGGGAGAGGTCAGGGTCGGGGAGAGAGAAAATGTAATGGGGGAATTTTTTTTTTTAAGTTTGTGATTTTAATTTTTTATATATATTTATTGTAAAATAAAACAAAATATAATATATAAATAAATATTTGAAAAAAAAAACTAATGTCGGTTTTTCGGTCGGTTTCGGTTCACTATATAATAAATCGCCCACCAACCGACAAGCCAAATACACTGACACCCTACATTGAATAGAATTGACACACCGAAAAACTGAAACCATTTGCACCATTTGTGACTCGGGCCGGTCGGTTTATTCGGATAGGTCAGTTCTTACCCAACCTTAATCTCAGATACCCACATGTGCCTCCATTCTCGCGGTGTGCAGGACACACCTGTAATATGATACGCACATTGACAGATGGGTATCATATTACCAGGTAATATCCGAGTATTTCAGTTATTAAGTGAAATATCCGGTCATCTCCTTCCACATGGATATATTCCATTATCTTAAAATAAACCGCCCCTTTTTATTAAAAAAAAAAAAACGGCACCTAGAAGTCATAGTATATGATATATATGACAATTTCACTAGTACTAGTTTTAGCTTTCACGTGCGTTGCACGTGACCCAACGTGTTTAAATGAAATATTAATACGAAATTATGATAACCTTTCTATTAAATTACTCCTTCTGTCTCAAATTATCTGACCCTTTTGGGTCAAACTAATCCTACATTTGACCTTTAATTACAAAAAAGATATATGCAATTAAATTTTCAAAAAATATGTTTTGAAAAGTTTAAGACTTAACTTAATCAAAACATAATTTTTAAAATTTTAATTTCATATAATTTTTTTATAATTAAGGGTCAAAGTTAGGCTTACTTTGACTTAAAAGGGTCAGATAATTTGGGACAGAGGGAGTATGATAATTACACTATTTTTGACAACGTCCTTATGAAATTTTGATAACATTCCTATGAAATTATGATAATTACACTATTTTTTATGACGTCCTTATGAAATTTTGATAACCTTCCTATGAAATTTCAATAACGATACTATGGAATTTCAAGAATCTTTTTATAAATTTTGTTTTAACCTTCTTATGAAATTTTGTTTACCTCCCTAAGGAATTTTGAAGATCTCACTATGAAATTTTGATAACTTCCAAATGAAATTTTGATAACCAACACTATAAGATATTGATAGCCTCCATATGATATTGATAATTACGTTATGAAAATTTAAAAACCTCCATATGAATTGTCAGTAATCACACTCTGAAATTTTGATAATCACACTATAAAATTGTGATAACCTCGCTATGAAATTTTGATAAACCTTCCTATAAAATTTTGATAAATCTCCCTATAAAATTTTGATAACCTCCTTATGAAATCTTGATAACTACAAATTTTGATAACCTCCCTATGATTTTTTGATAACCTCATTATGAGATTTAATTTACATACTATGAAATTTTGATAACCCTCTTATGAAATTTTGAAAACTAAACTATGATATTTTGATATTCTCCTTGAAATTTTGATTACTCCATAATAAAATTTTAATAACCTCCCCAGAAGTACCACAATGAAATTTTGGTAATCACATTTTGAAAATTTGATAACCTCTTTATGAAATTTTGATAACCGCTCTATAAAATTTTGTTGACCCCTCTATGAAATTTTGATAATCACATTATGTAATTTTGATAACCTCGGTTTGAAAATTTGAAATTGGACCATTCAAAGCAAATGTCCATTGCACATTTGTTTCAAATTATCTAAGCTCAAATAGGATGTTTGAGGCGAAGACAAAAAGCAAAATTAAATACAACGATTGGAAGCAAAGATAAAAGGAAAAATTAAATAGGACGTTGGAAACAAAAAGCTAAATTGACTTTCTTATAATTTAATATACGTATTATATAATCTAATAATTAATAATGGAATAATTTATGATTAAAAATAATGGAATAATTAAAATATTATTTAGTAATAGCAATTTAGAAATATGTTTTTTAAAAAAGGATATAATGGGAAATATATTTTAAAAATAAGAGTATAATCGGAAAATATAAAATTTCCCCTTATTCATACTTTTATATATAGTATAGATATAATGATTGTATTTAAAATCTTGCCCCATCGCACGAGTTTTCTTTTTTTTTTAGCCATCTCCCATTGCACGAGTATGCTATTTTACTCCTAAATACTCTATTTTCAAATATATATATAGATGAAGAAATTATAAAGCATTGATGCTTTGAATAATAAACAATTACAAACTCCACCGACCAGCATGACATCACTCATAATTTTTATGCAAATCTATGTGGATTTATATATATATATTAACCAAAACGAAAGTTACAATTTAAAGCTAATTGAAGTGTAATATTTGCTTATACTATCATTTGGGTCATTAGTCATTAATACACGGAAAGGGGGGTTGTAAAACAATTTTCATTGGCAACTTTAGCCCTATATATATTTTTGTCCTTAGCATAGAAAACTAGTATTCGATATAAATAATTGTTGAAAGTTTGATAAGAACGAAGGTTTGACTTTTGATTATGAACTTTTATAATTTATTTATAAATCATGGAATATAAGGACAATTATAAGAGGACGAAAAGAGTATAAATCATGTTCCAAACAGCCGAATGCCAAAATGCAGCAACATTAAATTTCAGATTTTGATAGTATATATGCAATTTTCTTATCCAAAAACAAAAAGTTGTTTGGTACAAAAAAGAACAATGACTTCAGTCATATGTAAACATCTAATTTCATCACCACGCTTTTTTCCCCTAAGAAATAATGCACTTTTGATTCAACAATTCAATTCAAACCAAGTCAAAATAAATTCTTATAATTTCCACTCATCATTTTCCTCACCGCTAGAAATAAAACAAAAAAGTTGACAACTCATCATCAGCTTAAATACTGTACTAGCTTTCGATGCAATTGCAAATTATGTTTCTCTTTTGTTTTTCCTTCCTTTTTTTAATTTATAAATAAATCAAATTTAGGAATTCGGGGGATTTTGATGCAAAATAAAATTTGGGCCTCTTCGTGTTTGATTCAGCCTGATACGGGCTCCTTGTTTAGACCCAAGCCTTAACTTCCCGTTACTCAACAAATAAGCAGCCCAAAAAAGGCCCGGATCCGAACGACGTAGCTTTACCCTTAAAAGAAAGTGCTTGATCGAAACCGTCCGTTGTTGGCCCTCAAAATATCAATCGGCTGACATTTATTCGTCCTATGAACTTCGCCACACGTGATTCGGCCACCATCAAACTCAACAACACCCCTTCACTGTTCTTGTTCGTCCCAACAAAGAGACAATCGGGAGCTAAAGAAGTACACTTCCGAGAGAAGAGGACTGATCCGGTATTGCGTAGAGTAATACAACGAAAATGTTCCTGCGGTTGATCTCGCGGCCGTTGATGGCAAAGGTGAAAGAGACGACGGGGATCGTCGGATTAGACGTTGTCCCCAACGCCAGGGAAGTCCTGATTGGTCTCTACAACAAGACCCTTAAGGAGATCCAGGCCGTGCCCGAGGACGAAGGCTACCGTAAGGCTGTTGAGGGCTTCACACGCCACCGTCTTAAGGTCTGCGAAGAAGAGGAAGACTGGGAAATGATTGAGAAGCGCCTTGGATGCGGCCAGGTCGAGGAGCTCATCGAGGAGGCGCGTGATGAGCTCACTCTAATCGGCAAAATGATCGGTGCGTGCTATTTCATTTCCATTTCCTTTTTTTTTTAGAATTTCCTTTATTTAGGGTAAATGTCGCTTTAGGGTTTTAGAATGCGAAAACTTGAAGGTTGGGAACTTTGGGGCTGAAGAAGCTCGAGCTTATAGATTATCAGCCATTAGTCAAATGATTCAGTTATTCTTTAAGCAAATCTTGATCAATTAGAGCTGGCTATGTCATTGCTTGACCAAGGCTGCCTTATGGAAATCAGAAGCCTTTTTAGTTTTCAAACAGAATACTCGTGGGAGAATTGCTTGACATAATTTAGAAAGTGGGAAGTCGTACCAATTTGATTGTAGGAATCAACATGTTAGCTGCTGAAACCATAAGGTAACTAAAGGGTTGCCTGATTAGAGGTCAGGGTTCATCTTTTCTAAGGTAACTGTGGTAAAATAGTAGCATGTATGCAGTGAATTGCCTGTCCACCATTCAATTCAAGTCAATTTATTCAAATCTATATGTGAATTCTTACTGTGTTAGAGACTTAAGAGTCTATGTTATGTCATGCTGTTCTTCTGGTTGCTTTGCTTGTCCCTCTATGTTTTATGTTTGGGAGTTGTTTTCCTTATCCCCTGCATAGAGTAGATTTCTGATAACCTTTACCATTTCATAATAATATTCAAGGTGTTTGTTTAGTCACAGCCATCAAGGATTCTGGCCTAGTTTAAGCCATGTCAGGGTGTTTTTCTTTTTATAAATGTTTTTTGGTATCAGTTGAAGCTTTCATGGTTGTTATATTGTACTGTTTTCAAATGTCCTGAAAGCTTCTTTTTTGTAGCCTGTTTTTTATTAAAAGGAATTGCTACAATAATTGTATGACTTTCCATTTCCTTACTAATGATATGTGTTAATATACTGTGTTAACAGAGTGGGATCCTTGGGGTGTTCCTGATGACTATGAATATGAGGTTATTGAAAATGATGCTCCCGTTCCAAAGCATGTTCCTCTACACCGACCTGGTCCTCTCCCTGAGGAGTTCTACAAGACTCTAGAAGCTATTCAACAAAAAGATGCACCCAAAGTCACCTCTGGGGAGCCACAGTTGAAGGAGTAGCATCCTAGTGGCAGTGGGCTTGAGTTGAGACACTTAGGATTTCAGAGTTGAGATTGCTTTTTTCATTTCATTCTCTTGTTATGTTTGTTAATCTTGTATTATGCCTGTTTGGTTGATTAAATAGAGATTTAACCCAAGACAAAGGCTGGAACATTCAATTGCTAATAATATTGATATGACCAGGGGTCGCATAAAATTTTGTTGTCCTCTCAGCTCTGTTTCCTGCATTCTCCGACTTACACAATGTAACTTTTGTTCCAGACACTTAAAAGGTGTTAATGGCATTATTGTGAAATGAATCTTTCTCCATGAAGAGTTTTGCTAGTAGATAATCTTCAACTGCATTGTGTTAGGTTAAAAGGAAATGCTGATCATTTCAAGTTTTATTAAATTTATCTTCTGGCAGAGAAATGAGACTACAACTGCTTGATTAAACAGACAAAATTTAAAGCTCTGAACTCAACTCAATTGGTAAGGATTGTGCATGAACTATGAATACAAAAACAGCCTGGGATCATTGACAAGGATGCCAGGTAGAAGAAAACAAGGTAAAATGCTTCTTCAAAATCAACATCCTGATTGTACAAAAAAAAAAAAAAAAAAAGATCAACATCCTGTACACGAACACTCTCCCTTCCTAAAGGAATGCAAACGTTTACCCTCTCTTACAATAATTTCCTTATCAATCAGATGAGTAACGAATTTGACAAAGTTATGACAGTCTTTGCAGATACTGCTATTCTTAACTATACGTATAGGTGTCTTAGAAGGGGTATTTAGAAGAGCAAATGCAAGTGCTAACTTCTCACTATGATAGTACGAGTCTCCAACACCCATGCCCTGGTGATATCTATGATTCTTAAACTCAGCCTCAAGCGATTCTAGTTTCTTATAAATTTCATTGATCTGTGGATGCAATCTTTCTCCTGCAACAAAGAGATGAACTTTGTTTCTGATCTCCACCCAACTCTGGCTAGGACTCTTCCTCAACCGTTTTTCACTCATCACCTTGTGAGTCTTCTCACCTAAGTCATGTCGACCACAGTCATCATACAAATTTGCTAGCAGTATATAGAATGCTGGATCAGATGGGTCAAGTTGAAGGCCTCGTTTTGCCATATCTTCTGCTAGAGGTATATTTCTATGTGCTTTGCAGGCTCGGAGTAATGTCTTGTATATCAAAGCATCTGCTCTAAAGGGCATAGTTTGAATTACTTCCATAGCCTCTTCTAGGCGGCCACCTTGACCCAGTATGTCAACTAAGTGAACATAGTGGTCCATCTGTGGCTCTATATCATATGTTTCTCTCATGGATTGAAAATATTCAATTCCAAGATCAACTAATTTACCATTATTGCAAGCTGAGAGCACTAACAAGAATGTGACAGGATCGGGCTTAACTCCTGCTAACTTCATATCATCAAACGCAGAGAGAGCGGAGGAAATATACCCGTTTGATGCCAATCCAGAAATCAGCCCATTCCATGAAAAAGTATCTGGCACTGTTATCTCCCCAAAAGCTCTTTGTGCATCAGATATGCATCCACATTTGCCATACAAGTCAACTAGGCCATTTGCCACAGAAATCCACTTCCCCAAACCAGATTTTACAGAATGACAGTGAAGTTGCTTTCCAGTCACCATTGTGCCCAAGTCTGCAGATGTCGACAGGAAGCCGGCCATGCTGAATGCATCGATCTTAATATCATCATTATACATATCTGTAAAAATGCTCAATACCAGCTCATGGTGACCCCCTTGATTCATTCTAGAGGCTAAACTAGTGTATGTAATTGCATCTCTATGACTCATCATATGAACTATTTGCCATGCATCATCTAGCATCCCCAATCTAGCATAAACATCTATAAGAGCATTCTGAACAACTATATCTTTATATAAATTTGTTTTAATAGCATGTCCATGTAACATTAGGGTCTGAGGTAGCAGTTCTGCTGCATTGAAGGATCCAATAATGCCAGAGATGGTAAAAGAATTCGGTTGCACTCCTGCTGCTCTCATCTCCATAAATAAGTGAAAAGAATCTAGTAGAAAACCGTGCTCGGCAAAACCTGCAATCAAAGAGGTCCAGGAAATGACATTTGGTAAGCTGATTCCTCTAAATACTCTCAATGCATCTCCTATGTTATCCGAGCATTTGACGTACATATTGACAAGTGCATTTCCAACAGAAACATCATTCTCCAAACCAGCCACTACCACCCTTGAGTGAATCTGTTGCCCAAGCTCTAGAGAAAATGTTAATGAGGAAACATTCAAGATGCTAGAAAAAGTAAAGTTATTGGGTACAAATTCAGAAATCCTCATCTCGCGAAATGCAACTATAGCCTTTTCAAACATGAAGTTGTGCGCCAACCCAGAAATCATAGCAGTGTATAACAAGGTATCATATTCAGGTGTCAAATTTGAGACCTTTACAGCATCTTCCATACTTTGACATCTTGAGTACATATCAACTAAAGCCGTTTTCAACACCACATTCAACTTAAGTCCCCACAATAAAATATGAGCATGAACCAACTTTCCACAATGTAAACCAAGAACACTACATGCCGCCAAGAGCTTCACAAAAGTAAATTGATTCGGAGGAACCCCAGCCTCAATCATATCTACGTAAAGTTGCAAGGCTTGATTCCACCTTTGATCTTGAACAAATGAAGAGATCATCATTGTCCAAGAAACCTTATCATGATTTTCTACATAATTAAACAACTTATAAGCTTCATCGGTATAGTCAAACTTGGAGTAAAAATCAATCAAACCGCTGACCAGAACTGGGTTCTGATCAAACCCTTGCTTTATCATATAAGCTTGAACGCAAGCTCCATACTGAAACTCCCCCAGAGCAGAACATGACCGTAGCACACTTGAGAGCGTAAATTCATTCGGGCATTGCCCAGAAACTAGCATAGAATCGAAAATTTGAAGAGCTGTATTATGGTTTCCAGCCTTGACATAGGCTGATAGAGTTCCAGTCCAAGACACGACATCTTTATACGGCATTTCATCGAAGAAGTGGCGTGCTTTGTGGACTCCAAAACATTTGGCGTAAAGAGACAGCAGGTTGTTGTTCAAAAAAAGATTGTCATGAAGACCCAGTTTTATTATAGGACTGTGAACAGATATACCTTCTTTCAAAACGTTGGAGTTGCAAAATGAGAGCAGCCTCGAGCAGGTTTCTTCCAGACGGGTTACTTCGTTTAGCTTGATGATCCTGCTGCCAGTCTTGCAAAGCATTTCTTCTATTATGCTTGCTTATCACTAGTATTAGATTTTTTACCTTCCTCCCAAAAAGACGCTGAAAAATTGGAAATTTATCACCCAATGCCAAAGGTGGAAAACTGGAAATGGCAGACTGGAAGGTAATTTGGTTTGGGTTTTCCCCTTGTAGTACATGTTCAACATTAATTCTCAAAGTAAACTTAGTAAAGGCAGTTTTGCAACATGGAAAATACTTATAAATTATTAGGGGAGTGTGTCCTTTAATCAAGATTTCAAGTGTTATTTTTAGCCCAACAAATTGAAGTATTTATTTTTTAAATATATTTAAGCATTGATCTGTAAGTTGTAACAACTAGTGATAAAATCTGAACCAAAAAAAAAATGAAAACAACTAGTGATAAAATAAATTGTCTTGTGGTCCATTTGCCAATTTGAAGAATATAATACTATTTCAAACTACCCTCGGCTCCTCCCAAGTGCCTAGGATTAATTTAAAAGAGCAATTATTGATAAGTGAATAATTGTGAATAATTAAAAATTTAATGTATAAACTATGCTAATCGGTATTATTTTTTTTTATTAATATAATTGTGTCCAGAGATTTGTTGATTAGTTTAAGAGGTTAATCTCACACAATAGAGGTGAGGTGTCCCCAAATACAAAGAAGAAGAATAAAGTTATATAGGTGTATTCCTCTGTCTCAAAGCAAAGCATCAATGATTTGAGGAAACCACTAGAAAAGCAGGATGTATTAACTTTTTTGGAATTGAATTTTCAATTGCTTGTCATTTTTTACCCATGAACTATAGCTGTGAGTGTGACCCCATGAAATTTGACTAAAAAGGGTCATTTAGATTGTATATATGTAGACTTAAATTTTATTTTTTGTAGAGTATTTAATAGAAAAAAAAATCAATCAATGCAATAATACATTAAAAACATGTAATTTAAGGTAGAATTCCATTAATTAATTGTATAATGCAATCAAAAGTTTTATAATCTTTGATCATAACTGAGACTCTTTTGAAATTTAGTTTCGCTATATGAACTACAAGTCCAATGTGTCTAATGTTTTCCTAGGTTGCTTTATGAGAAATGGTAGTAGTAGCCTAGGATGTTAAATGAGGAAACTTTTTACAATCTACTAGAAATTTTTTTGCCTAAACTAACATTAATTTGGTACTACACTACTACTATTTAATATTTATAGACATTAATTGTTGACCAAACTACATTAAATAAAGTGAATTACTAAATACCACCCTCTTTTATTAGTCACCGTCCCCCTCTTGGACTATTTTGACCTTTACTTTATTTTCCATCAAATTTTAAACTTTTCAATTCTCTCAAATTCTCTTAACCTTCAAACTTTCAAAACACAATCAATCAAAATCATTCAAGTAAAACATCAAAACGCATGAACAAAGATTTTTCAGATTGAAAGTATGTTTTTTTTAAAAGGTAAAAAAACAAATATCTATTTATCATTAATAAAATATTAAAGATCTCTTGCTAATATTGACATATCCATACCCATTTAAATTAAATGAATTGTCAAATACTTATTAAAGGACACAAGGAAATTAAAGAAAAATCTTTAAAAAGAAAATCATTTAAAGAAGAAGAAGAAAAAAAAAGAACAGTGGGTCGCGCGACCCGCGATCGCACTCGACCCGGACCGTGGCGGGTCGCGATCCGGGTGCGACTTGGGTCGTGGGCGGGTCACGATCGGGTCGTCGCGACCCGCCTGTTTTTTTTTTTTTTTTTTTTTTTTCTTCTTTAAACGTTTTTTTTAAAAAGATTTTCTTTTAATTTTCTTTTGTCCTTTAATAAGTATTGGACAATTTATTTAGTTTAAATAGGTATGGATATGTTAATATTAGCAAGAGGACTTTAATATTTGATTAATAATAAATAGATATTTGTTTTTTTATTTTTAAAAAAAACATACGTTCAATCCGAAAATTCTTTTACTCATCCCGGATGTCGCTACTCCATGAATTTTGATGTTGTTTTGTTTGAATGATTGAGATTTGAAAGTTTGAAGGTTGAGAGAATTTGAAAGAATTGAAAAGTTTGAAGTTTGAAGGAAATGACAAAATAGTCCAAAGAGGGGGCGGTATTTAGTAATCCCCTAAATAAAACACTTCTTACTTTTTAGGACTTCCAAGAGTCTACAATTTCAATCAAATTATATAGTAGACTAATACTGGGGTGAAGCTTCCTTGTAACCAGAAGCAGATTAGAATCAAAATTAAAGTGATCATGGGTTTAATGGGAATTTCCTTGATGGTATGAGCATATGACCATTTCTTCTTATTGTCATGCTCATGGAAATTTCCTCCTTTTGGTGTTTCCATTGACATGCTCATGGAAATTTCCTTGATCACATTGACAAAATCAATGGAACATTTTTGGGGTGAATTAGGCCTATAGCATTGAAACCACGAACACGAAAAAAAGGTTGTTGAAATGTGAAATCTAAAACATACTATTATTATAGTATTAATAATAATTAATTAATCATAGGAAAGAAGGGAATAATCAATTAGTTGATTAACTTTTTAGGCAATTATTATTGGATCAAAGCTAATGTATTGTTCAAAAGTGGTAAGGGCATGCATTGGTGCAATAAGTTCAATTGATTGGTGCATGCTCCTAAACATTGAGAGATTTAATACAATTCAAATCCTATTATATGTTTTTTTTTTGTTAATTGTTAAGTTTTCTCTAAAATTCTGGATTTATAGAAAGAAGAATAGAAGATCATCTAATTTAGGAGATATTTACAAGCATGCATTCCTTTTCTCATGTATTGCTTAATAAACTTTTTTATGCCTGCAACTGCAAGTATGGAATATACAGAACTTTTATTTATTTTATATAAAAATTCATTATTATTATTATTATTATTAGTATTAGTTAATGACCGATTCTAAATTTATAATTCTAATTAATCTAAAATTCCTGGATTATAATCCAATCAAAACAAAGATTTCAAAACCCAAATAATATAGGGGGGGTAAAGTTGTAATTCAAAAAATTAAATTAATTTTTAGTCGTAGACTTATTAAAAAGAAAAAAAAAAAAAATCAAGTCGTCGCTCCGACCGACTCCTATCTCATCACTATTTAATCTCTTTTTAATAGTAGCAGTTTCCCCTCGAAGTCAATTCGTATTCTCCCATAGTTTTCTCAAAATTCACAATCCCTCCTCTTCCCCTCTTTTCTTCTTCTTCTAGACCCTTCTATTTGCTCTTGTTCTCCTTCCCTCGTCGCTTCGCCCTCTTGCAATGGCGTCTGATCTGGAGATTAAAGCCAAAGAGGCTTTCATCGATGACCACTTTGAGCTTGCTGTTGAGCTTTACTCGCAGGCGATCGAACTAAACCCTAATAACGCCGAATTCTACGCCGACCGCGCTCAGGCCAACATTAAGCTCAACAATCTCCCTGGTATTTCCCCTATCTTTTCCCGTATTATTTTTTTTCTTCAGGATTATTGCTAATTAATTGTTAAACTTTTGTGATTTTTTTTAATTATTTGGGAGCAGAGGCTGTGGCTGACTCAAACAAAGCGATTGAACTGGAGCCTTCCATGTCTAAGGCGTATTTGCGTAAAGCGTGAGTAGATTTTACTTTTGCTTTAAATTATTCTTTACTTCGCATGATCTGCACTAGAATCCACTTTTTTGTCCTTAATTCCTATAATATAATTTAACTGAAAAGAATCCTTCAATTATTTTGATGTAGATTATTAGTTTTGAGAATTGATAAAATAGATTAATTCATGATTCACCTTCTCCCAAAGTTATATTTGTTTCTGATGACGAAAGCCTTTATAATAATATGTTAATATATTAATGTAATGTATGCAGTACTGCGTGCATGAAGCTTGAGGAGTATCAAACTGCTAAGGCAGCTTTAGAGACTGGCGCTCTTTTGGCACCGGGAGAGTCAAGATTCTCAAAATTGATCAAAGAATGTGAAGAGCGTGTAGCAGGTAAATAGCCTTAAAGAAATAGAGTTATCTACAAATTCTATCTGTAAGAGGAGTTCTATATATTATCATAATGACCTTCCTTATCTTATTTGAATTTATGCCTTTGTTTAGAGGAAACTGGTGAATTACCCAAGCAGACAGTGGAAGAGGTGACAACAAATGTTGAGCCTTCAAAGGAAGTTGAGCCTGCAAAAGAAGCTGAGCCTGCAAAAGAAGCTGAGCCTGAACCATTTCCTGTAGTGGCACCACCCAAGCCAACTTACAGGTTTGTGCCAATGCATTCTGTTTGTGATGTCAGCTCTATACATAATTACGGATTTGTAGTTAATTTGGTTAACAATATTTGTATAGGCATGAGTTTTACCAGAAACCAGAGGAAGTCGTTGTAACAATATTTGCCAAGGGAATACCCCGAGAATGTGTTTCAGTGGATTATGGTTTACAATTTGTAAGTTGCCTATTTATTTGCCTCTGTCCATCTGTTCTATGACTATGCTTAGTTTGTTAGTTGTTACAGTAAATGGGCTGAAGAGTTGCAATCTGTCTTTGTTCCTATGCAGCTAAGTGTTGCCATTGATGCTCCTGGTAAAGATCCATATAATTTTCAACCTCGTTTATTCGGGAAGGTATTACATGTTTTATGTTTTTTTTTTAATCAAGATTCTGGTTTCTGGTTTGTAAGATTAGTATAATAAGATCATATTGGCGTTTTTTATGGAAGAGGTCTATCCTAGTACATTGTACTTTAAATTGGAAGTTAGTCATGAAAAAAGAACTGGAAATTAGTGAAAATATTATATTGAAGGGTGAATTGAAAGCTAATGTTGTGTTTTGTTGTGTTTGACTTTATTTTGAACAGATAATACCCGACAAGTGCAGATATGAAGTTATGTCAACCAAAATTGAGATTCGACTGCCAAAAGCTGAACCAATTCAGTGGGCATCTCTTGAATTCACCAGGGAGGTTGCTGTTCCACAAAGGGTTAATCTACCTTCTGGTAAGTTCATCTCTTTAGAATGTCATCTTTATTAATGGCAGAAACCATGGGAAAATTCGGCACACGAGCTTACTTGTGCATGCTACACTAACTTCTAAATTCAGTATCCACCTATGAGGGTGGGTGGAGGGAGGGTGGAATGATGTTTGTATGTTAACTACCTACAGTACATTGTGAGCAATTGAACGCAAAGACCCTCAAGCAAACTAGTTTAAATATAATTGTTCTGAATGCAATTGAACGCTCAGGCTAATTAGTTTTGTAGTAATGGTGCTTCTTGAAGGTTGAATTGTTTTTTTGTATTGAATTATTTGGCAAGTATTGAATCCTTTCAACATTCTTGTTGTATGTGTAGTTACTGCAGAAAGACCAGTATATCCATCCTCCAAACCAAAAAGAGTTGATTGGGATAAACTTGAAGCTCAAGTAAAAAAGGAGGTACGTTGGATATCAAGCCTAGTTTTCATTTGTTTTATTTGTGTCTTGGGCACTACTTAGACAGCTCGGAAGTTGTGGGATAGAATTATCATTAACATATGATGTTTTGCTGGCTGGTTTTCAGGAGAAAGATGAAAAGTTGGACGGTGATGCAGCTTTGAATAAATTTTTCCGGGATATTTACCAGGATGCTGATGAGGACACAAGAAGGGCCATGCAAAAATCTTTTGTAAGAAATATTATACCCCGAGATTGTCTAGTTTATCCCATGCAATATGCATATTCTTAGTAAATGGTAGAACATAGTGACCTTAGTAGTACATATGTTGTATATGCATCCTAATATTCTGGTGTTATATTGTAGGTGGAGTCAAATGGGACAGTGCTATCAACAAACTGGAAAGAAGTTGGTGCAAAGAAGGTGGAAGGAAGTCCTCCAGATGGTATGGAAATGAGGAAGTGGGAATACTGATCTGAGATGTTTTTTCCTAAGGGGATGACATTAGAATTGTAATTTTGATTTTGGTCTGTGAATGTTATTTTTCTATTTTCTTCAATCTAAATGTGTTGCTTGGCTGTGCTTGAAGTCAAAATTTACTCCCAAGCACTGGTAGATGGATTTTACTCAGTTTTTGTACTTGCTTTTCAAAAGCTTTCTTTTGGGGTCTGTAGTATAATGGGTCAAAACTTGCAACCTTGTGTCATTGTTGAATACTTAAAGTTGAACGGTTTATGCAAATGAAGAACGTGACTTTCTAAAAGTAATTTTTTCTTTAGCTTTTACACCTTATTTTGGTATATTGAATGAAGGCTCATGATGAATTTTACACCTTTTTTTGTGAACTGGATGAAGCTTATGATGATTATTCGATGCTCCTTCTCATTACATATGGTTTCAGCCAAGCCAAGAATATTCATCCTTGAATATTTCGGCATTGCAGATTTTCCATAGAAAAATGATAATCTTTTGTTTTGTGGTAACTTGCATTTCCATAAGGTGAACCAATCTTGATTCCTTTGTATTGGTTGTTGTTGAGATCTTTCCTGTTGTTGATTTGGTAGAATAATCTCCATGTGTTGTGAATCGCCATCTAGGCATATCCTCCATGTTTCATGTTTGTGAGAGAAAAGAATCCCAATTCAGAGGGAGTAATGTTTATTCCATTCTGCTGCATTTTATTTATATCCCATTTGTATCATCTCCAATCAATAATGTCCTTTACCATTACCACTTGCTGCACTACATTCTGATTAGATGTACAAAGGACAACTTCTTTGAAACAAAGGATTCCATACATATATGAGTACCTTGAGCTTGTAGAGTCTGACCATTGCCTATTTGCCAAACACCCTTCTTATGATTTGATTCGAACCCACCAAAAATTCCTTATGATTTGATCTATCCTCTATCCTATTGTGAATATGAAAAGGAGCGACATTTGATAAATAGGTCAACTAGAGACAGTAGCTTTTGCAAGCGTTAATCGACCCCCTTGTCCAATAAACTTATCTCTAACCTTAGTAACAATCATTATGAGCAAAGCAAACTGTAATAATTTATTAAAATTATTATGAATTCCCCTTGGGTTAATGGGTTTTCGTGGCCCATGATGATAAAAAGTAGTACAAAATAAATAAATAATACTGGATCGATGAATCAAGCGGCCCGTTTTCTAGTCACTTAAAATTAGATTTTTTTTAAAATCAAAACTTAAAAATTAAAAACCTGTTTGAACCAAAAAAAAAAACCTGGGTTTTCCTTCTCCCACATTCGCACCTGTTTCTTCACCGTCTGAGCTCTCCTCTTCCTTTTTTTTCCTCCCCAGAGCCTTTTTTTTTCTGAGTTAGAGGGACAGAAAAATGCAGTTTTTTGGCGGATCAGAGATCAGTCCATCACCGCCGGTACCAACGACGGCAGGGAACAACGCTCACATGATGTACGTATTCAACAGAAACGGAGTGTGCTTGCTTTACAGGGAGTGGAATCGGCCTCTCCACACTCTCAATTCACAACAAGATCACAAGCTCATGTTTGGTCTCCTTTTCTCCCTTAAATCCCTTACTGCCAAGATGGATCCCATCAGGTTCTTTCCTATTCTATCTTCCATTCCCATTCCCATTCCCTTTCTCTTTCTCTTTCCCTTTTCTCAGGTCAATTGAGTTTTTGGAATTGTTGATGAATGCGCAGCTCTGACAAGGGAAATCTAGGGGTCCCTCAATTGCCTGGTCAAGGCTGCTCCTTTCATAGCTTTCGTACTAATACCTACAAACTTAGTTTCATGGAAACCCCTTCTGGGATTAAGGTCTGCTTCCTTTCTTTTCTTTCTTTTTCCCCTGTTTTTACTTTTAACTCTGTTATGGTGGTTTGATCTAGACGCCCGATTTTGATGAATCCATGACTACCTTTCATTTGTTCCCTTCCAAATATCTCATGGCATTTTAGAGTTTTTTTTTTTTAGGTTCAATTTGATGCTTTGTATCAATGTAGAAATGATCTACATATTGTGAATTAGTTGTCAGTGGATCATTTAACCTCTGAGTTTAACAATTCTGAATGGAGCTGGAAGATATAAAATTGGGCCATTTCAGATTTTGGTTTCTACTTTCTTGTACTAGTGGAGGACTTAGAATTCTTTATGATTAGCTATCTATCTTGACAGTGATTTGTCAAGTTAAGCAACCAGGAATGTAGCTTTTGAAACTCATGGCAGATCTTGTGGGCATAATTTGCCCCGTGTTGCTAGGAAAAACCTGAACTTGCTTTTATACTGTTGATTTCTTGTTCTTTCTTACTAGACTTTTTCATGTATTATTCTCTGGTTCTACCTATTTGACTGGTTGTTAAGTATTTAACTCGCAAAACTATCAAGAATTAAAAGGTTGACCTCTAAGGCTCCTTTATAGGTCCATTTGCTTATTTCTCTAAGTTACTAATTCTAAGATTACTATGCAAAAGCTTCTTCGGTGATAGCTACTTTGGCAATTAAGTAATGAACTGCTTGACATTGACTAGCAGACAGTATCGATGTTTTGCTGCATGCTTCTGACAAAAGTTGCCTTTTATGTTTTGGAAAGTTGTTAATAATAATGTTTCTCAATAAAATCCTGGCGCTGCCACTTAATTTGTCCTTTCATGCAGATTATATTGGTCACTAATCCTAGGACTGGTGATCTTCGTGAAGCACTCAAGTATATTTACAACTTGTATGTTGAGTATGTTGCAAAGAACCCACTCTATACCCCTGGAACTTCAATCAGGTAAATCGGTTGTTTTTTTACCATCCTAAAAGTTTACATGCTTATCCTTTGAGTCTTGTTTTATTATGACAACTGCCGGCCCTCATCCTCGTTGATTAATGCTGCACTATTGGTTGTCTTTGTGAATTGAGCTTCTCACTAGTTTAATTTTGTTGATAACAATGCACTGCATTTCATGGAAGCATAGTCAAAGTTAATCTTTATATGCAGAACCTTTTTATGGAGCTATTTGCTTTTAACTCTTATGATTAGTATATCATCAAGTTTGTATTCTACAGTTTAAGTTTTATGATACTGTTTGTGCCTGTAAACTGGATGCACAGTTTGATTTGAAACTAAAGTCAGGATCTTGCTCTGTCCTTTGGTGATCTAATGTGGACTCTACTGCATGTTCTTTAGAATGAAAATTGACAAAGATAGATGATTGTTAGCATACATTAAAACCATACTTCGCCTTTTTTTTTTTGGATTGAGATTACTCATCTTCCCTCATTTGCTCAGTGGATTACTATTCTACTTTGAATCTTTGAACTTGATTTTTTTTTCTAATATCCTTGCAGGTGTGAGTTATTTAGCACAGCTCTTGACCAATACGTTAGGCGCATTGCATAGTATCTAAAAGTAATGCCAGCTCTGTATGTCTCTGGTATTTACTTTTCCATAATCAAGTAAGAGTCAATTCTGTTTGCATCCAATAGTGAGATTTGGGTTACATTTAGGCAGTTTACACACAAAACTTGGCTCTGTGCATCAGGAACTTGTGATTTAGATGCAAGTTTATGGAATGACCTGTCGTGTTACAAGTTTTTAGAATGTTAGTTTTATTATCCCTCCCTGGTTACAGTAGAGGGATGTGATTTCGTGGAGGTGGTCTCAACTGAGATTTGGGACCAGGGTTGAGAAAGCAAAGCATGATGTACACATATTTTCAGCCTGATTTATGCTGAATTTCCCCCCTTCTTTTCAGTTGTATGGGTTACATACGTCTATACACTACAATATTGAAATATTGGTTAGTTTCTAAATTTTCTATGAACCAATGCTTCCATTAGTTATGACATCATAATAATCATACCAACTTCGATTTCTTAAGATGGATGTGTTGAAGTGAAACTGATATCATGTCTTGATGCAATTAGAATTATAGAATTGGTCCATTTGGATGAATTGGTTCATATGATTGAAAGTTAATTTGCTCCCATATCAATTGATTTTTTTTTTAAAAGAATTTTCTTTCGCTTTTCCGATTTAGAAACAAGTGCTAGACTGCTAGATTAGTAGATTACAGCATTAGTAATATAGTCTAGTACTAACATTGAAATCAAAGATATTTTATATTGTTCAGTCTTATAATGGTTAGGCAAATTGCGACTTTAATCCTTGCAACAATTGAAATTTCACGTGCACGTGGTAGGTATAATAAAATCTGTATGATTAAGAGTGTGATCTCAAAACTTGGCTGGCTTCCGGCTGTTGCAGCACAAGAGGATCTTCACCGATTCTCTCTTTGAAAAGAGAATCATAGCGCATCTGCAGACTGTGCATCGTGATCAGGAGTTTAGTTATTTTTTACTAACATTATTATTATTAATTACCTCAGCCTCAGCTTCAGATATTCAAAATCAGCAAATTTGATTAGGCAAATTGCGATATCTATAATAGTATACTATATAGTATCTCTGTATCTGTAATAACATCCTATAAACGCTTCTGGTTGGATTCCCATTTCCCCAGTCTTTTTGTGTCGTTGTTGGCGATGGAGGAAGCGGTGGTTCTGTACCCAACGCCACCAATAGGCCACCTGAGAGCCATGGTGGAGCTAGGCAAGGTGATACTCAGTCATCAACCTTGGCTCTCTATCCATGTCCTCATCGCCACCCCTCCTTACCAAGCCGACGCCACCGCTCCCTATATCGCCGCCGTTTCCAACTCCTTTCCTAGCATTACTTTTCACAGGCTACCTGAAATCACCCTGCCTCCATCTTCCAACATTGTCAACCACGAGGAACTTACCTTTGAGGTGCTCCGCCTCAACAATCCCTACCTCCAAGACGCCCTCGTTTCCATCTCCAAGAAATACAAAATCCAAGCTTTGGTCATGGATTTCTTCATTAGTGTCGGTTTCCAAGTGGCCAAGGAACTCAACATCCCTCCTTACTACTTAAACACTTGCGCAGCTGGGACACTTGCTTCTTTCTTTTATCTTCCGACCCTTGACAAGCAAACCACCAAAAGCTTCAAAGATATGGAGGGTTTTGTTCACGTCCCCGGCGTGCCGCCGATTCCACCTAAAGATATGATAAAGCCACTACTCGACCGCGCCAAGAAGGCCTATGAATACTTTTTCGAATGCTCCATTGCCATGAGCAAGTCAGCTGGGATTATAACAAACACTTTTGAAGCGCTCGAGCCAAGAGTTATCAAAGCAATTGGCAATGGGCTCTGTGTGCCGGATGGCCCGACACCTCCCATATACTGCATCGGACCGCTGATTGCTTCCGTTGATGAAGAAAAGAATGGTTTAGCCGAGTGCTTAACGTGGCTGGACTTGCAACCCAGTAAAAGCGTAGTTTTCCTCTGTTTTGGTAGCTTGGGATTGTTTTCGAAGGAACAGTTGGGAGAAATAGCTATGGGGTTAGAGCGAAGTGGGCAAAGGTTTTTGTGGGTGGTCAGGAATCCTCCTTCAGGGAACCTAGGTGTGGCTATTAAGGAGCAAGGTGAGCCAGATTTGAATGCCTTGCTTCCGGAAGGGTTCTTGGAGAGGACTAAAGACAGGGGACTGGTAGTCAAGTCATGGGCACCGCAAATGGCAGTGTTGAACCATGATTCGGTGGGTGGGTTCGTGACTCACTGTGGCTGGAACTCGGTACTGGAAGCCGTGACAGCAGGCGTTCCAATGGTGGCATGGCCTCTCTATGCGGAGCAAAGGTTGAACAGAGTGTTGCTTGTAGAGGAGATGGAGATAGCTCTGCCCATGGTGGAGTCGGAGAATGGATTCGTCAATGCTGATGAAGTAGAGAAACGAGTGAGAGATTTAATGGAGTCAAAACAAGGAAAGGTGGTTAGGGAGAAAATTACAGCTATGAAAGAAGCTGCCAAGGCAGCGTTGAGTGAGGGAGGTTCCTCTCGCGTCCAACTAGCTAAACTGGTTGAATCATGGAAGCATTAATGAGTTGCTCTTTGTCCACTGCAGTATGATCATGGTTTTGATGTTTTGAGTCTTTTCTGAGATCAACTTCAGGTGAGAAATGACAACTGAAAGAATGAAGATGTTTAGTTAAAGAGCAAGAGCTTTTGCTGATTAAAATTAAATTAATTAAACCCAATATCCTTGAGGGATGATGTTCAACTCAGACTCTCCCACCATAACCAGGTGCGCGACGCGGGTCGGATCCGGATTAGTCAGGACCAAGTCTTGGATACCGGATGGGATACCAAAATAAAAAGCCTACGGTGTTTATGTTATTTATTTTGTTTAGTTATTTTCGGAACAACTTATGGTGTTGTAAATTGTAATGTATGCTTTAACTCTTTTGGCCAAAAACAAAAATGTATGCTTTAACTCTGGATATTTGGAGGGGCTGCTCTATATTATGAAATAGTTGCGCATGCTCTCAAGTTTCGCTACTCTTATGTAGTAACCAGTGATGTTCCTTTACTATTTGCTTTGTAGTTGAGGCTCTAGAGATCAAAACCTAGTCACTCCAATTAATGAGTCCAGTATTCTACCATCAGGCTAAATGTCGATGGTTGTCTTTACTATTGCTAACTTAACAAGTAGTAGTTTTGTTTGATTAATATATGTAAACCATCTATAACTACATATAAAAGCAAGATACAAGACCTACCTCTCCCCAAAACATGACATGTGTCCCATGAGGATGCTCCCTCTCCATCTGACAAGTGGCACATTGTGGTGCAAGAACCGGATTTGGTTTGGTTCGGTTTTGGCTATGAACCGAAATTAGACCCTTAACTAATCTTTTGATTTAATATAAACCGTTGATCTACGTGCTGGATAAATCTTGACCGCGAACCAAGATTTAGGTTGACACCTTAACACAATGAGAAATATTTTTGGTTTTCCCATTTCCTTATCGCTGTTCTCTCCCCTTTCCCATTCTCTTCTCTTTTCTTCCCCTTTTCCCTTCCCCTTTCCCATTCCTTACCGCGAATCAAGTGAAGTTTCTCCCTCTCATCAACTGCCGCCATGACTCCTCTTCTTCTCTTCCTTTCCTTTTCTCCCATTCCTTCTTCTCTTCCTTTCCTTTTCCTCTTCCTTATTCTTTTTCTCTCTCACTGCCTCTCACTGCTGTGAGCTCCTCCTTCGATTCCGGCGAAACTGGTCGGCCAGATCAAAGACTCTTTCTTCCCGCTTCTCCCAGGCTAGATCCGACGAACGATGGGCCAATCGACTTTTTATGGTTCTAGGTTATTTCATGTTTTTCTCTCTTAATTCCATTTCTCTTTTATTCTTTTCTGGGTGGGTTTGATTTCTGCTCATTGATAATTCTTCTATGCTTTTGGAACTTCCATGATGACAACGGAAGGGGATTCTGCCATAACGGATTGGGTCTGTACAATTGTCACGCGCCTTTATTCTCAGGTAGTTTCTTATTCTTCTATTATTTTTTCTGTTAGCAGTCTAATCTTTTGCATTAGTTATAACTCATTGATTTATGTTTTCCCTTTTCTGGATGCTTGCTAATTGATTCATTTGATTTTTTCTCCCTTTGTGTTGTGTGTTTTAGTGACTTTTACAAGTTGTATCTGGCTGTTACTTCCTTGC
>AWWV01015864.1:0-49137 GCA_001974805.1 Corchorus capsularis | reverse complement strand
TTGGAGTATGGACAACACTTTCTTTATTGTACCAAGCAAAATTCCATATGTGGTTCCTAGAAGGCTCTTTAGCCCTCTTCCTTTGGAATTTGCATCATTAGAACACTGGACTGTAATCAAGGTAACCTTATTCTTTAGATTTAAATGTTATTTGTGTTCGTAGTTCTCTATTAAGAAACATAAAGTCTTCACTTACTTCAAAAAAGAAGAAGAAGAAGAAAAAGAAACAGAAAGTCTTGCATTAATTTCATCATAGCTTTTATATTTCAATTTGTCTCTTCGATTATGACATAGTTGTCGGCTTTTGCATCTGACTACAACTTCTGTCATGATCAAAATGGCCTTAAGTCTCTAACTTATCAAAATTTTGAATTCAAGTTCAATGATACTGACTGTTGCTGCAATGATAGTTTCAGAGAACCAAAAAATGGCTCCATTGGCAGATGCTGAAGTAAAAAATGCAGTTGAGCTACTAGAGAGAGTAGGGAAGGTATATGGCTCTAAATGTTTTCAGTAATTTCTTTAATGAGTTGTTCTGTTGTCTTCTATAAGAAACTGAGATGTTCATTTGTTTTTGTGTTGGAAATGCTTGAGAGCTGCTTCCCTGATGCTTTAATATTTCTTTTGTTGAATCTGTTTTTCCATATAACTCTTCATTTGATTTGGATTAGTTTTTATTGCGAAAATTGGATTTTTAGGTGTTACTTGGAGCATATGTTGGAAGATTCTTAGGCTCGGAACTTAACGTGGTGCACTGTGTGATCTTTTGATTTAACACTTGAGGTAAGATGTCAAGGTTTCTGTCCAATAATGTCTCTAGGAAGATCTTACTCTTTATTATTCTTGATTATTCGTTTTTTCCCCTTTCATGAGAAGAAAAGAGTAGAACTTTTGAAATCTGATATAGTAACTAAACTTTTTTGAGTAGTCAGAAAGCAAAAAGTCAATTTGAAGATATTTGGTTATACGAGGCACTATAGTTCATACAGAATTTTTCGGAATAATGTAGTGTGCTGTCTAGAAAAAGGTTGAAATTAGTCACACGGCTGATTTTATTTCTAAGTTTTGCACTCTCACATGAATGAATCTGGCCAGAATTTATCTTTTTCACCACATGCTGATAAGGATAAACTTTAATGCAGTTTCTTAAGTGGGCATTTGACTGGAAGTACATGGTTAGAGGCTTGGTTCTAGACAAAAATAAAGGCAACATCTTAAAGGTTGACTTGAGATGTACCTCTTCTGCTATTGTTTCTCCCTAGCCAACTTGAATAAACAATCTTTTCCTAAACTCCTTCCTATTGTTAATTAGTAGTTATGGTTGTTTTTTTATTAGATTGTTTCAGTTTGTTCTTTTCTATTACATGATTGGATTCTGTTTGATCTTTTAATTGTCTTTCACCTTAGATTGTATTTAAATATTTAAATGCCATGAAAATTATTCTCTACTTGATACTAACAACTGAGACTAAACTATCTAGATATCAAGCTGAGGAAATGGCACTCATGCTTGGATTTCCCCAAAGTGTGTGTATGGAAATATATATCAACCATGGATGGATGGAGACGCAGTCCCAAACTTTGGCAAGACCGCAAGAGTAAGTCAGTCAATGGATCATACTTTGTTCCTTTGCTTTTTTCTTTTAGTAATTTACATATATAGTCCATCTTTTAGTCTTGCCAGTTTAATAACTTGGAGCTTCGTATTACAATATTAGGCAAAGTCTTAGGATTGCAAAATGACAAATCAACGATGGAATAGCTGCTAATCAAGCTAATTAAAATGGTAAGTTGCTTTTAGTTTTAGGCAAAGTCTTATGTTAATTATATTCGATTTCAATGTGATTCTTTGTTAAATTTAGCTGCCTCCCATCGTTGTTTTGGGTGATTGTATTTTGCGGTAACATATTGTTGTAGCGACATACTGTTTTTACTGATATCTAACATGGACATGTACCTTTCTCAAAATATAGAAGTTGGTTCTTTGTCACTGATTTTAAATAACATGGAAAAAAATTGCTCCTATAATGGCAGAGGTACCTTTCTCAAAATATAGATTTCTTATGTCTTGGTTTGTATATATTTCAGCTAAATGCTGTGATTCTGGGGTTCAATTTATTTGCTTTTTTTTTTTCTCTTGGTATTGGGGAAGGCAGAGTTTCTGATCAAAGTTTTCCAAAACCTGGTGCTCTTTATATTGCTGATGGTGTTGTCAATGTAAATTCCTACATTCATTTTGGTTAAGTTATCAACAATCTCTCAAGATCCTAACCAACATTCATCTTTTTTTTTTTTGCAAGACTTTGGTTTCATTACTTTTGGTTAAGTTTCCTTAGGGATGATTTTGTTGCTGTCAATGGAGGCTCATCTTTCGCTATCAAGTTTGATTTGTTTCATTTCATTTCTGTCCTGTAGGCTTGATCAGCTTGATCAATAGAATAGACTTCTTATACTTCATCTTCTTTTGTTTTTGTGCAGTTATATGCTATGCCTGTATTTGACATGATAAAAACAATGCTGGTGAAGAAATTGCATTTTCAACCAACTAGAATGCTTCGGTTTATCATTAGGAATCTTTATGTGTACCTAAGATCAAGACTAACCTGTTGAGCTCCAACAAAAAGTGAATGTCAAGTGGCTTATGAAACTCTAAAGCCAGTGATGTATAATATGATATGTATTATGTTCCATGTATTATGCACTAATGTTTTCATGATTAAATAAAATCTCTTAATGCTTTACATTTGCAGGTCCGTGTGATGAAAACAAATTTCCTCTTATAGCTTATAGTGGTAATTTGGATCAAGTTCCATATTCCATACTAAAAACAAGCCATTATCAGTTGCTCAACCAAAGAAATCTACAAGGCTGAAAATTATATTTATTGTGATTAACATACTTTAGGCCTAGTAACTGAAGCCTAAGACCAACACCATCCCTCCGGCGTGAAATTTCAATACATTTATTCTACTGTGAATAAGGATTCTCAAATGCCCAATTCGTTATGTGTACTGTTAGACTGTGTTTTTTTCCTCCCTTATTTCAATTCTTGCCAAACATGTTAATGACCCCTTCATTTAGAACACTATTTATATGTAGCTATACTTCGATGCCACAACGGAGCGTGGCTATTTTCTTTTGCTTATATGTCTCATGTTGTTATATTGCTATGATGTTTAAACATTTTTGCTGAAATGGCTTTTTTTTTGGCCAAATTTTGCTGAAATGGTTAAATACTGCTATTTTGTTATGTTCTGGCTTTTATTGTGTTTGGCTTTTCTATATATCGTGTTCAACCTTTCTATGAACATTGCACCTTATTTACCTTGGTGTTCATCTTAAATAATGGATATGCACAATGTCTGTAACATCGTATGGATGTTCCCGCAGCAACGCACGGGTCGGGTTTTTCTAGTTCTATTAAAGTCAATTGAGAAATGACTAAAAAATCTAGTTATTTAATCACCTCAAGAATCAAAAGTTAGGGCATTTAAGTAATCGGTCAAGTGGGAAAAGACGAAAAAAATTAGTTCTCTCGCTCCTCATTAATCCGGGGTAAGGATCTTTTAGTAATTTCCATATGTTTATTCAAATAATATGTAGTATATATTGTTATGAGAAAATTATAGTAATAATTTTCCCCTGAAAAGGCCCGAGACATCTCACAAAACCCAAATTGGGTAAAATTCTGTCCAAAACAAAGAACAAAGCCCGATCAAAAATGAAGAAGAGACCCAGAAATAGAAAAGCCCAATTCACAGCCCAAACAATGTTGACGAAAGCAAAGGCACTCAGTTTGACTTGCGAGAGAGAGCAGTCCTATCAGAACTCATCTGAACTACTCTTTTAAGACTGCAAAAACAACTACTATAGATCACTGAAATTCACTTTTCAGTGTCTTTCGAGGGTTTTTGAGTTCTCAATTCTCAACCTTCCTCTCCCTTTCTCAAATTTCAAACATACCCAGCATTTTTCTCATTTTCATTTCCTTGACATGATCCTTTGAAAACCCAAACCCTCCAAAAGAAAAAAAATTCTGCAGCAAGCAAAGCAAAGCAACCATGTCTAGCACCATGACATCAGATCTACTAAAGCCCTTCAAACTCAAAACGAAGCAACAAGAGCTCTTGATCCGAGTCTCAATTCTCTGCCTTGTCTACATCTTGGCCTTCATTACCCGTCTCTTCTCCGTCCTCCGTTATGAATCTATGATCCATGAATTTGACCCTTACTTCAATTACCGTACCACCCTTTACCTTACTCAAAATGGGTTCTACGATTTCTGGAACTGGTTCGACTCCGAAAGTTGGTACCCTTTGGGTCGAATCATCGGTGGGACGCTTTATCCTGGTCTCATGGTTACCGCCGCCCTCATTTATCGCCTCCTCCATTTCCTTCGTTTTGCCGTCCATATCCGTGAAGTCTGTGTTTTGACGGCGCCGTTCTTCGCTTCGAATACGACCCTTGTTGCTTATTTCTTCGGGAAAGAGATTTGGGATACCGGCGCTGGGCTTGTTGCTGCGATTTTGATTGCTGTTTGCCCTGGTTACATATCCAGGTCCGTCGCTGGTTCTTATGATAATGAAGGAGTTGCCATTTTCGCTTTGCTTTTCACGTTTTATTTATTCGTGAAGGCTGTTAACACGGGATCATTGGCTTGGGGTTTGGCTTCTGCGTTTGGTTACTTTTACATGGTTTCAGCTTGGGGAGGATATGTTTTTATTATTAACTTGATCCCACTTTATGTGCTGGTGCTTTTGATTACTGGGAGGTACTCGATGAGGTTGTATGTTGCCTATAATTCTATGTATATCTTGGGAATGTTGCTCGCAATGCAGATTCGGTTTGTTGGGTTTCAACATGTACAATCTGGTGAACACATGGCCGCCATGGGTGTCTTCTTCTTGATGCAGGTTCGGCATTTGATTGCAAGCCTTTTATTTTAGTCTCATGAAATGAATATATGGTGGGGTTGTATTAGTCTAAGCATTGATTTATATTTGTGCTTGTTTATATAAGCAAACGCATAAACTGAATGGCAGAAGGAACATAATTGGTGCGATGTGTAGTTTGTTCTATCTGGTGGGAATAGGAAACGCTTTCACTTAACAGACAGACAAAAGTTTTTTTTTTTTTTCCATCTTATCATCGAAACTGTTTCAGAGTGGAATCTTTTGCTTACTGCTTCTCGTTTGTGTTCTGTATATCTGCTTCTGATAATGCAAAAATCAGTTGAAAGCTGTAAAAAGAAAAAGAATTGTCTGTAATGATAGCAGATAGAAATGGAATTAATTTCAGAGAAATTTGTTTATTGAATCTATATTCTGATGATAATAAAAGTTACATTAAGCATGGTTTTTACTATTTTTGCAGGTGTTTTACTTCTTAGATTGGGTCAAGTACATGCTTAGTGACACAAAATTGTTCCAAGCTTTCTTGAGGATCACTGTAACTTGTGCAGTAGCTGTGGGTGCTATTGCTTTGGGAGTAGGCACGGTATCTGGCTATATTTCTCCATGGACAGGAAGGTTTTACTCTTTGCTGGATCCAACATATGCAAAGGATCACATCCCCATCATTGCATCTGTCTCTGAGCATCAGCCAACAGCTTGGTCCTCTTTCATGTTTGATTTCCATATTCTCCTTTTCCTTTTCCCAGCTGGTCTTTACTTCTGCTTCAAGCGGTTGTCAGATGCCACTATATTTATTGTCATGTATGGTCTCACAAGCATGTATTTTGCTGGTGTCATGGTTCGGTTGATTCTTGTTGCTACGCCTGCAGTTTGCCTTATTAGTGCTATTGCTGTTTCTGCCACTGTAAAGAATTTGACTGTTCTGTTGAGGTCAAAGAACAAGGTTGTCCAGACTGGTTCCACTAAAGGAACTAGCAGCGGAAAGGCCTCTTCTAAGGTGACCATACCTGCCATTCTCTCTATATTTCTGTCTCTCCTTCCTCAGATATTTTGCTTCTCTATCTCTTTTTCTTTTTTAAAAAAAAAAGTATACAAAGAATAAGTATTGCTGTTATTTCTATTGTTTATATGCTCTCTCTCTCTCTCTCTTGGTTGTTTGATGCTATTCCTTGTGAACTGAGCTGATGCTACTGAAACAACCTTGGTATGGTACTTTTCGGAAGAAAAAAATATTCAGTAAAATTTGTTTTAGTTTTCTTATTCTGCTAAGTATTAAGGAGTTAACACTTATTTCACTTTCATTAATACTACATTTCTACTAGATGGATTTAGAATGCATTGTCAGTATATCAATCTATACATTATTGGTTGGCTTAGCTGGTTACTCCGCTTGGCTATGAGTTATCTTCAGTAGTATTCTTTGGGTAATCTTGGACTTATAATGTTCTCTTGTAGTGTCTCTCATCTTGGTGTCAAGTGTTAAATGAGAGAACTTGAATAAGTAGCTTCGTTTTGGCCAAAAAAAAAAATTAATAAGTAGCTTCGTATCAGTGGTATTAGTCCTACTGTTTCCATTGAGTTGTTTGTAGAGACTCTTGCTATTAATTTCTCTGAACTAGAAGTTAGTGGGATTAGAATTTGACCCGCTTTGATCAAATGATAAACCGGCGTCAGTAAAAAATTAGATTTGTTAATTAAAATTGATGCATCACCTGATTATTGCCTCTCTGTTGAAACTATGCACTTATAACTGCCTTTAGTGGGGATTGATGTTATTATGCTTAATCTTTATGCATAGCTTTCATAGGTTCTTATGATAGTATTGATTTGTTGCAAGTCAAAGAATGACCCCTTTCTATATGACAAGTACAAAAGGTAGAACATAGAGGGGTCTCATGCCTTAGGCCTCTATTAATATGTCTATGAGGTGTAAATAAATTCCAAATCTTGTAATCTAGGAGTAGATACTGCAGTTAAATCCATCTGGTTCCAGCAATGATATTAGTGGTCTTTCAGGGGTGTACCCAAGGAATAACTAATTTTGTTTGTTCTCCAAACAGGGTTCACTTGATCAATCCCAGCCTTTCCAGAAAAATGGTGCTATGGCATTGCTCTTTGGTGCTTTTTACTTGCTCAGTAAGTACGCTACCCACTGTACATGGGTCACTTCAGAGGCATACTCATCACCTTCAATTGTGCTGGCTGCAAGAGGTGCCCATGGGAATAGAGTTATCTTTGATGATTACCGTGAGGCATACTTTTGGCTTCGGCAAAATACTCCTCAAGATGCTAAGATCATGTCTTGGTGGGATTATGGGTATCAAATCACTGCCATGGGAAACAGAACTGTCATTGTTGACAACAACACTTGGAACAATACACATATTGCTACCGTTGGGCGTGCAATGTCATCTTATGAAGATGAGGCATATGAGATAATGAGATCACTTGATGTGGATTATGTATTAGTTGTTTTCGGGGGAGTTACTGGTTATTCTTCTGATGATATTAACAAGTAAGACTGAAATCATTCTCCTATTTTTTACTTATATATGTGTGACTGTGCAACTTATCTGCCATTGTGTGAAAGATGCCTGATTGGTTAATTTTTCATGGTTCTTTGCTTTGAATGTTAAAAACTCATGTTTATAATTGGATAGTTGGATTGAGTGTCATAGTCTGATCGATGGGCCCTATTTGTGTCTTGCTGTATCTCTCACTCGCTCACTCATGTGCGCATTTTCTCATTGGTTTTGTCTGTATATATGGTGTGGAAAACATAAGATATCATATCAAAAGCTTCTGTACTAGGTTAACAATTATATGTTCTTAAAATTATGAAATGGGAATAATTTTGTACATTCTTTTAACATCACTGCTGTTCCTTACCTCTCTTCTATATCTCAGACCCACCTCCCCAAAATGAGCATGAATAAGATGAAAAAGGAATAGGAAATCTTCTTTGTTTTGGTTTCAAGTGGTTTTCTACTTCCATTTTGAAAAGTGTTTTCAGTGGCTATTTGTTAAGCCAGTATCACCAACAGTCACCATTATCTTTTGCTTTTGGTCTCCCCCTACCCTGTTTCTTCTGTCTGGATTTTAGAAGTTGCCATAACCGTATTCTCATTACATTTTAATTTGGTATAGATTTTTGTGGATGGTGAGAATTGGAGGTGGAGTATTTCCTGTAATCAAGGAACCTGATTACCTTGTTAATGGTGAATATCGTGTTGACAAAGGTGCAGCTCCTAAAATGTTGAATTGCCTCATGTAAGTTCTCTCTCGTGCTCGCTCGCTCAGCATATATATCCATTGTATATTTATCTCAATAGCTTTTTGTTTTGCAAAATCTTGCTTTACATATATATCTGTTTATGTGGTTTAGGTACAAGCTATCTTACTATCGGTTTGGAGAGCTGGTGACAGAATACGGCAAACCTCCTGGGTAAGTTGGCAGTGTTATCCTCTGTCTTTCCAAGTTGTTGGTACTAACAAAATATGTGCACATGTGAATAGTCAGATATGTGGGTATATATCTGTATTTATCTTCTATGCAAAAGATACCTAAAATGGCTATATTGCTGATCCTCAAATTGCTCACTGATATGGCAGTTATGATCGTGCAAGAGGTGTTGAAATTGGAAACAAAGACATCAAACTTGAGCACTTGGAAGAGGCATTCACAACATCTAACTGGATAGTTCGTATTTATAAAGTCAAACCACCAAATAATAGGTGGTGAGAGTTTATGCTTGCACACAATCTTGGTGGATCTTGAAAAACATGGTAGTTGTAATTGTGCTTTGAGACTTGGAATATAGATTTAGCTGTAGCAACAAAATCGCATTTTCTTGAGACTGAGAATGTTGGAGGCTATTAGGTTTTGTAGAACCCATTTTCCTCTTTTTGGTGAAATTTTAGAACCCCATTTTTGCTGATTTGATAAAAAGCTCATCCCTTTCACCTTTTTATTTTAGCTATCCTATATATGCATCATATATCAATAGTAAACTGTCATTCGGATCAGATCCTCGAATGTGTGGACACGTTGTAACTGACTTTCAATGAGGTCAAGAAATGAAGGTTTAGTCTCAGAGATTTGCAGTAAATTTCCACCCCGACCGTTTGGTTCAGTATTGTGAGGGAGTATTAGTTATGATTGTTTGTTTTGTTGGCCGTGTGGGTAATCAATGCATGCATGGCTGCCCACCTAGGGTGGGAAGGGCTTCTTTTTTTCAACCTTTCCATCACTTCTATTATAAATATTCGTTCTTTTAATAACTTGCACCCGGTTAGAGAGTTGTTTGGGTTGGGATAATCTAAGGATTGCATAATGTGGCTGTGGCACCCAGCCAAGATAAAAGAAAATAAAGATGCAACCACCATCACAACGTTGTTTCACTTGGTAACTCTATTTTGCTGTTTTCTTCATAGCGAATTCATATTATGGCATCTATTCTATAGAAATCATCAAAATTCTACTGCGACACCAGGCATTCCACTTTCCACAACATTAGTAGTATTTAGTAGGTCAAGAAGCATACTGAATGTCCTTTTTTTGGCCGAAAAGCTGGAATTTATCTGCCAACTATTCTAATTGAACATGTATTATCCTATGTGAAATTGCAACTATAAAGCACATACTATATTATATACATAAATGAAGTACGTCGAGGACTCGAGGCAAACCTCCTTGAGTGGTGAACAAAGCTTCCAATATCAAGATCAAAATCATGTGAACATAAGTTGCTCCAACTCACGTTGTGGCTTAATTGTAAGTTCAATTTTAGGATGTCTGCAGTACTAATTTAATTATTATAGGATAATATATTGAAGAAACTCTTATGCAATACATAATAGATTATGGTAATTTTACATCTTATTTTTCTATTGAAGAAAAATATTATATTATGTTATAATATAACATATACCTATATTATGTTATTAACCAATACAATATCTTTTATTTTAAATTAATTAAAACATATTTATCTTTTAAAATAAAAATAAATGGTCAATAATTATACATTACAAATAAAATATTAGTATCTTTTACACCCGAATTGGATCTCTGGCAAAAAACAGAACTCATAATAATCCCTATTAGAAGTCCTAGTCATATTGGTCCATAAAACAACTTTCCCCTATTTTTTTTTTATATTGATAATATTCCTGATGGATAAAATTTTGCCCAAACCTCTCGAGAACTATAATAATTAGCCTTCAAGCAGCAGCTCTACTGTTAAGCTGTATAGTCATTTTTATGTTCATAGCCGCCAACTCAGCAACCAAATATTTAAAAACATAAGGCATTGCAACGGTCTCCATCCCTTTACTTGTCTGGCAAGCAAGACACTTAACCTTCTTTAGAGCCTTTGTCGGAGGCAACCCACCAAACTCTCTAATGACCCGCTTTGGTGGCTGGATAGTTGTCGTTGTAAGGAGGCTTCCACACAAAGAGCAGACGTCGGCAACATGATAATCAGAACATACATGGAGCCTATCATGCAACAAATATGCAGCTCCATGAGCAAGCAAAGAATCTCGTTCCATTTCTCCGAAACGTACACCTCCACCACGCTTTCTTCCTTTGATTGGCTGTCGAGTAATCTGGTCAACTTGTCCAGTGGCACGAACCTGAAATATGGCACAATGTACAAAGTGATGCAACTAATAATTCGATGAACAATACAGGACCACAGAGTCCAACCATTAGTGACACATGCATCAATATACAGAAGCAAATTCCACAAAATATCTGCATGCAATGAAACAGTTTATGGCAAACTTCATACTTATAATGAGCAGGATTTACAATTATAACTTTATAAAAATGTATGGAACATGGTGATTATACATATGCACATACAGAGATTCTTGAGAGGAAACAAAAAACTAGCAGCAATACTGCAAAGAAAAGTTGCTTCGGTCACTTCCAAAAAACATTTCCACCCATAAAAAGCACACCCTGTTCAAAGCTTACAACGTTGCAGAATGCTAAGCATAAGTCTTCCAGAGCTACTGAAATATTCCACAGGGCATTAGAAAGGAAAAGAGACAGGAGGAGGAGCGAATATCAATCAAGCCCCACTTCCAATATAAAAGAGCATTTGCACAAAAAAAAATGGAAAAAAAAAAAGAGCAGACTAGTCTGGAAGAAACATGTTACCAAACATTTAAATCATATCCAGATAGACATGGTCAAATGGTGTAAACCTTTTAGCAGTCCATTTTTAAAAGCTATTATAGGCTATAATCAACGCAAAAAGAAATAAAAGAACAAGTTAATAAAATGTCACCGCATGTGGATTGTTGAGTATGAAAGTAATCAAAGATATCATGGATCACAGATCAACAAATTAATTAAAGCATAAGAGCATAAACAAGTCCTTGGCCAGGAATTAGAGTACAGAGAGAGAGAGAGAGAGGATGAGTCATATGATTAATAATGTTTATGTTCTTTTTGGAAAATGTTTAATAAATTCAAAAATCCATTTTGTCCTCCAGTAGCGACAATCGTTTTTTTGATTGGTACTGCAGTGGCCCTTTGGTTAGGGATTGGAGCAACATTACTGATTGATAAATCCCTAACTTTAGGTCTTTTTTAAATTGAATCAATTAAAAAAAACAGTATCATGATATGCGTATCTAGGGAGTAGTCACTTCAAAGTCAAAGTGAATTCTCCCTAGATACATTTTTTCAATTCTGGTCCGAATATATGGATTGTGCTGAAGGTTCAAAATCCATTTTCGTTTTTTCTAAAGTAAAAAAAAAAAAAAAAAAAAAAAAAAAAAAAAAAAAGATATATATCAATGTTCACGGACAGCCTAAAAAATTCTTCCTGATAAGAAATGGTAAATGGTAACACTATCGTTAAGATATGTAGAGAATTCATTAAATACCTTTGAGAGAGTAAAAGCAGCCAACAAAATTTCTCACCTGATACTTGTCAGAAACCATGTGTCTTAGCCGCTGATAATAACAAGGGCCAATAAATATCTCGCATTGTAGTTCTGTCCCATAAACCCCACTGTATAATACCTCTGTTCCATGGTAATTAAACCCAAGAGCTCTTAGCTTGGAACCCAGATCTTCAACAAGAGACTCAGACTCTGTATCATCAGAAAACGGTGTGGCATCTACAAAATTTCCATGTAAGCATCCTCCCTGCGATATGAAAGATTTAAACATCCAATAAAACAACATCTCTAGAACAATTGAGCTTCAAGAAAAACTATGTATTACAGTTGAAACGACAAACTGCACTTATACTAACTTCTGATAATTTGAACACAACCACAATAGCCGTTAATGACGAATAAAAAAAATTGAAATGAAAATGGAAGAATTCTCTTTTGACCACCACCCAAAGTTCTTAAGAGAAAGGTCTACGCTGATAACCTAACAGGAAGCTTAAACTTTAAATAACATTCCTTCCTTACTACAGTTTAAGATTCCATTGAAGAGTATAGCATTAATCACAAATTTTGTTATTACCAAACTTTGCGTTTCAGTGCCACCACCGTGCACTAATCCAAACCAATGCTTTTAAAACCAGACTGGACATTGAACTGGTGAGCGTCCCAGTTTGAACAGTCCAACAACTTCAACTGGCCAGTCCTTTAAGGGAGAGGTTTTTGTGTTAAAAAAAGGTTTTATTACATAGTGAGTATTAAAGTAGTAAATTTTTACAAAGGCAATTTCCACCATGTTCTAATTTCAAAATTATATATACTTATGTATCTATCATTCTGTTATATAATTGTATATCAAAAGTTCCTTTGATTGGTTTAATAGCAGTTTAACCGGTTTATTCACCCATTTAAATTGCCTTATCGGACTGAAAATGCCAGTAGTTTAACCGGTCTGCTCCAGTTTTTAATCATTGATCTACACTCATCAATTAACTGTCAGTACCTTAGCAGCAAGAATTTCCAAAAGCATTCCGATCGTCATTCTTGAAGGAAATGCATGAGGATTAATTATAAGATCAGGGCTCATCCCTGTAATTCCAGAGAAAGGCATATCAATATCTGGCCACAACTGCGAACAAACACCTTTCTGCCCATGTCTGCTGCTAAATTTATCACCAATGACAGGGTTTCTTGGATGTCGAAACCGAATATTAGCCTGCTCAATACAAATGAGTAATCAATAAATGATGAATTTCAAGAAGAAAAGAATGCTTCCACATGATATCTTGTGCAACAAAACATGATCAAAGTGAGAATTAATATAAGATCCTTATTTTGGCAACACAATAACTCAATATAAGAAAGCGTTAATTAAGTAAATAAAGTAAACGTGCTATTTTACAATTCTTTCTTTCTACTAATTCAACACCATTTAGTCCCGTCAAACTTTGATTGACTGACACATAACAGAAAATCCAATAATGCAGGAACTATTGTTAATATCTCTTAGCTAGTAGTCTAATAATTCCTAGAAAATATTGTTACTGGTCTCTTAAAAATGCAGAAGATAACAAAGTCCTGGCATGCCAATTTTAACAGCGAAAGTCAAAATAGCTGAGCGGCATTGGTAACATCTCATCCAGAAATAACAAACAACAATAATTTATTAGTACAACCTGTTTGATCCATGTAGGACTTTAACCTTCTCTGACAATGAATGACTATGAAAGACACTAGGCTGCTTACCTTCTGCAGATTCTTGTTTTTCGTATCAACTGCAACATAGTCAACAATAACAGTTTCTGAACCCTTACGCCTGTATATATACTTTGAATTTGTCACCTGATCAATGGTGCTGCAGTAAGGTTCGTCTTGATGTATCACCTGAATAACATCACCATTGAGGTGGTCAACAAAATATGGCCGGAGAGAGTGAGGTTTTTCTCATTATTTTGTTTAATGAGTGAAAGAGGCAATAAACGAATTAGAACCTAACCTGACCAACATGTGGAAGCCCATCCGAATCAACAAAAGAAGATATTGACATATCTGAATGTTCTCTTTTAAATATTCTTTGACCTTGATCTGACATTCTCTTACTATCACACAAATCGATGGTTTCGGTCTACAAAAATAACGAACATTAGGATGAGCAACAGCAATAGCTATATAACAAACCTATGTGTCATAATTAGCATCAAACAATATGAAAGAGAGAAATAAACAAACTGGCTGAAAAAAGAAAAAAGTGGTAACTATTCCCTGCGGTCCAAAATAACTGAAACATTTGGAATAATATCACACATATTAAGACAATGATTAATTCATCTTAAATTTAGTGAAAAAAATACTTGAAATGACCTAAACACCCCAACTTTTCATTAATTACATTCATCTTCACTCTCTCCCTAACCCTCCATTAATTAGGGGTATAGATGGAAAAGAAAATAAAAAGAGTATTGATTTTCTAAATGTATCACTTGTTATGAAACAAGCAAAAAAATGTTTCACTTATTTTGGACCGGAGGGAGTATTTGACAAGAGTTCTTTAGCATTTAGAGGCGTCTAGGAATCCCAGAACTAGGGAAGCTGTCTCAACATAAATCGTTCCATAGTCACATTTTTCACAACTTCAATTCGTATTCAAAGTTTCAAACAACTAGTTCTCACAGTAAATAAACAGTATCATACCGACTACAGATTTCAGCCTTTAATGGCCTTTTAAGGGGCAAAATAATTGAGAATTTGTTATCCAATTTGAAAGATTCCAAGGTAAATTTACAAGGACAAGTAACAAATGTGAATAAACCAGGAAGTGAGAGCAAACCTGGAATATTTGTCCATGACACATCCCACGTTCCACAGATGACTTTTTCAAAATCATGGCATCCTCCATATCGTACCTAAATAATATGATTAAGTTATCTTCTGGGTCCTCCAACAAAAAAAAATGTTACTTTCTTACTTGTCTGAACTCTGATATGCATACCCTGTGTAGGCCAGTACCGCCACTATTACATTAGTTCCCGAAGGATATTCATCTATGCAGTACTTTGTATACGTTTTTGTGCGCACAATTGGACTTTGAGGAGTCTGAGAATGTAATGAAAAAGAACAAATAAAGTAACATTGTTATAACCATAACATAATATAATATAATAAACAGAGCTTGAGGCACCAACAAAGTTCAGACAAAGAAGTTAAAAATAAATATATTCCACAAATACAGGATAAAAAATTGGCTGGCCCTAGGACTCTAGCAAAACTTTCTTTAGGGGGGGAAAAGGAAAAGAAGAAGAAGAAGAAGAAGAACCAGGTGGATTTATTATTTTTAAATACTCCCCTACACTTATTGGTAGGACTCACAAATCACAGTGTAACATTAGCTGCATGCATTGAACATTAAAATCCTTTAAGATGTAACATATGTAGGGGATACAAGTGCTATTTATAGACACTCAACCGCAAAACATTTGAGATTGAAATCAATGTTATAAAGGCAAGCATAAGCTGAGGTGTTATATCCTCTTAAGAGACGAAGCAATTCAATTTTTATGAGATGATATCTAGGTCAAAGCATTCTAGTGTAACCCATACAGGAGTCCAGCATAATGCCAAAGAAATACTGGAGAAAGAAAAAATTAGCACATTAAGAACCTATGTATGTCTTTCCTGAAAAAGGAAAAGAGATCAAAGAGGAAACAGACCTGAAGATGATACAGTTTTTGATCTGCACGTGCGTTAATTGCTTGTAAAGAAAAAGCCATTGTTTGCTTTGCCATCTAAAAACCCAAAACAAAAGCAAGTAAAATATTGAACATTAAGCATAGACTATAATGTTTAAGAACACGATAAACAAACCTGGCACTGGTACATATTACGTGGACTTTGATTATGGTCAGACCAAGGTGTAAGATTAGCAACTACACTGAGCATTACAGTTGGACTAACTTCTTCATGAGTTGCAGGAAAACTATTACTTCTTCCTCCATTCCCACCATCTGGGCATCTTATTTCCATGAAAACCTATAAAACAGATGGATCAGCTAATTACTAAATAAGATTTTAGAACTGGCTCACATGATTGCAGCCAGAAAGTTGAACATGTGAATATCAATAATCTAGAAGACAGAAGGAAATCCATATTAACCTGTTCAAATGGTCCGATAAGTTCAATATTCTTCCCATCAACAGAAGGGATAGAAATATTTCTAACTGGCCGGATAAATCTAGATGGAGAAGTGAACAGGTACAAACCGGGATACGTACCACCCAAGCTCAAAGGAACATAACCCACTTCCAAGTCATCAGGAATCTGATGTACACAACATAAAATATAAATACAGATAAAATATTAATATAGATTTAACAAAAAAGTACTTGCGCAATGAGCAATAAGAACAGACCACTGAAGCAGCTGACACTTTCAATCTCCGCAAATGAGCAACAACTTTTTCAGCTTCAGTAGAAGGTAAAGAGCCAATAACACGGCCATCTAATAGAACAGGAAGAACTTGAGGAGGCCCAGCATGCTCAACTTTTGGCCATGATGTTGTCATTCCAACCCCAACTAGAACATCAACAATAGACATTCTTATTTTAAAAAAATCTCTAATATTTCCTTGTGAATTGTAGTTCGATGTAATTCCTGACATAAAGTAGAAAGAAGAAATAAAATGTCATATCCATAGGGTAGCACTTTGAGAAATTTGAACAACAAAATAAAACATTCATTGCTTCAATACACATAGTTTGTTCCTCATCCTTTAAAGCTAGAAAATAAAAATATTAAATAATGACCAACCTTTTTACATTACTCCATTTTTATTGGAAACTAGATTCTTGTATTAAACTGTCAAATCTTTCATGATATTTTGCAAACAAATAGTAGTTTTGTAAAGTTGAATTTTACTTAACAATTAAGACAATTGGTAGGGTGGGCATTTGATACAATTTAAATGGCTGCAAATGGGCCATTGTCAAATCATATGACACCACCATTAGCTACAAAAATTAATTCATAAACTTACAATCTTTCTTTCTTCTTCTTCTTCTTCTTCCTTTTTTATTTTTAATTTTTTGCAAAAAGAGAATGCAAAACAAAATAATAAAAAGGGTTCAACTTACGACATGTAGATGTCATGTGGTTCAACAACCCACAAGGCTCCCCATCAGGAGTGTGCACAGGGCAAAGAAACCCCCAAGATCTGTAAAATGAAATGAGACGGAAGTGTCACAAGAGAAGTCCCATTATATAAGAGTTTAAAGTAGATTAAACAAATTGCTGACTACGTTGGCAAGCAGATGCATACTCGGGTAGCAACTTCCTAACACTGGTCGTACGAAGTCCGGCAAATGAAGCTCCACGATGAACAGACCGAAAAAAAGAAATAAAGCGTAGATAGTTGAGCCTCTCTGCCTGAATCGTGAAACCAGCCCTCTGAGGGAATTTAAAAAAAAATAAAAATAAAAATAAAAATCATACATTATTTTCCAGCCTTTATAAGTGCACCCAAATACATTCATTAATATGTAATATATAATAGAAGCAAAATGGAAAAGTTCCAGCATAACACTCATACATAGACAATAAACAAAAATATAATCACAACCCTCAGATATATTAAGAAATTTTGTACAGTTAGAACACACCTCAAAAAACCAGTTTCTTTAATTAATGGTTAAGGATATTGGTGACTTAAAATGTGTGGGCATACCCCCGAAAAGATGTTTCTAAATCAACCTCAAGATGCAAATTGGTTTCGACTTTTACATTAAACTCACACTGTTGTTAAGGCGCTCGCCTAGGCACCCAGGCGAGGCGGTATTAGGGTCCATCGCCTCTCATGGTATGAGACGAGGCCCCTTCAGCCAGGCGTGGTTTGTTTGGCGCTTTTTCTGAAGCCCCAGGCGCTAGAAAGGCACACCTGGTTAAATTGCCTTTTGATTTCCTTTTTTTTTTCTGCCAGACCTTGTGATTTCCAAATGCCAGCCTTTTTAAAACGTTTTTATAGTTCTAATCAGGATAAAAGTCAACAACCTAATTAAATTAGCCACTGGTAATTATAATCAAGAGTTATTAGGTACAATTTACAAGGTAAGTGACTAAGTGTATAAGAGAGTAAAAGACTTGTAAGTGAATTTCAAAAGACATCAGATAGTGAGAACTGAGAAGAGCCAGCAGCAACTACACATCAAAGTTTAATTAGAGTAAGTAAGAAAAGTAGGAAGTGAATTAGACAATTAGGTTAATGTGACTAAAAAGTTCTTCAAAGTTTAATTTCAAGTGTCTTTATTTTTACATATTTAATTTTAAAGCCTAATCTTTCTATTCATATAATTATATTAAACATATTTTTATGTGAGCGCCTCACTTTGATCGGGCGAGTGCTTTTTTGGCGCCTAGCGCCTCGGGCGAAATAAGGGTCCTATAGCCTAGGGGGCACCTTGCACCTTTAACAACACTGAACTTACAACAGACCTCTTAATCTCTTAACAGACATACATTGAAAGTTATCCCAAAAATTACAATCAAAGATTGCAGTAAGTTGAAATTATTTTGATAAGAGTAAACAGCACGCTTTCTAATGCTACATGGTCATATTTTGCCACTGTGCACTCTAGAGTCATACCTTGAGACAATCAGCAAAAGCAATGTCCATTTTACAGTACCCACCCAAAACTTATTGGTTTTGAATAATTCACACATCAAAATCACCTTAAATAAGTTCCTCATTTTGGCCTTAATTGTTATTATCTCCTCCTTCCATTGACATATTTGATTGGGAATTATTCAAAACCACAGAAGTTTAATTTGACGTATATAACTGCCTTCAATTGCCCTCCAGCTACCTAACCAGTATCCAACCTTCATATGCAAGCATGGTTTTGTACTGCACATAGTAGTTTATTTAACTGGGAGCTTATTAACAGCACGGACCATCAGTAACAGTCTATGTACAACCACCAAAAAGACCAAAAGTCTGATTAATGCGAATCAACTTCAGATATATGGTCATGGGCAAAGTAAGCATATGACCCAGTTATCATCCCACCAAAAGGAGATCATTATATGAGACACGAAATAAACAATACAATTATTTCATGAATTTTTAACAGCATTTACAGTTATCAGGGATAATTGTGCTTGAGGTCCCATCCAGCTCAAGCTTGTATGAGATGCACAAATAATGGAAAGAAAAGAAAAGTAAAAACTAAAAGCTTAAAAATATCCAATTTAGAGTTTAAGTTGATATCCACACATTTGATTCAAAAGTTTCAAACAAAAACAAATAAAGAACTGACCTGCTGTAAATCTAGACCGGTCTGTGTCAGTAATGTCCCAGTTTTCAACAAATTTTCAATTGCTGAACTGACTTGCGCTGCACGATTTTTTTCCATCACCTTCTTGATGTCTTTTACTGCATCATCCACAAACAGTAAGAGAAATACCAGTCTAGAAATAAAAACAAGTGACACAATCTTTGCAAATTTTGATTTTCTCCCAGAAGTATTAAGCAGAAAGTTTAAACAAGCTTCACACTAAATTCGTAATATTAAAATTTTGTTAACTAATTTCATTTTCATGGCATTAAAAGGTTGCAAAACATCTTATGTGAGAAGAATGAACTTAAAAAATGACAATAATACTACTTCACACTGATACAAAAATACTGAAGGGAAAAATAAAAAACTTAACATGTCAAAACAGAAAAAGGAGGCACTTAGCTCATTAACCATGAAAAGCACAACACTTTCTTTCATTAAATGACCTAAATCTTTAAGAATGACCTAAATCTTTAAGCTTTTGTAAAGAAAAATGGTATTTTGGGATGGAGACACTTATCATTATTCTAGGTACAACAAGAAAAATATTACTTGTCCTTATAGGACCAGAAAACAGCCCTGCTAGAACTTGACCAACACTTAAAATTCAAGAAATGCAATTGGAAGCCCAAAGAAAAAGTCAAATGCATGTAACTAGGATAAAATGCTTGTTAAAGTCCAACTAAAGATGGCAGTTACATAAGCCAGATCAGTTAAATCAAGGGCTGTTTTAGGTCAGGCTGCATTGTGTATTTGGGTATGAATTGTCATCCTTTCAAGTTAATTTAGCCTTTTCCAAATTGGACTTTCAACAGTAAAGACCACCATACTTGGACCAACTGCAGTGAAAGTATTCCAAGTATACAGTGGTTAAAAACCAACGAATGGAACTCATATACTGATAGAGCTCAGCCTGTAAAAAGATTCAAAAGAACCAAAATACTAGAAACTCTTTCAATCAAAGGATGATTGTACAGAAAGAAAAGGCAAATTCTACATAAGATAGAAAGGGCAAGGACAGAACATACCACTATTAAAATCAAAATTTTTGCTTTTGTTCTTAATTGTTTCTTCGATAAGCAGTTTCCCTTTGCGCATCCAATCTTCTAGTTTCTCCTGAAATGATATAACATTGAGTTAACATTGTACCTTCATGCTGAATCCAATCAATGAAGCTAAATCATGGTATAGATACTGCTACCTGTTCATCAATAGCTATGACGAGGTCAATTATAACAAGTTCTTATTTGAAAGAAAATAAAACAAATTAAGACTTCTCATAATCAAAGAACCAGAGGTATAAAAAAGGGGTGTGAAACATTAGTGATGATTGTATTACCCTTTTGCTTCTGATTGAACTTCGCGGAAGCCATTTTAATATTTATCTACATAGTTGTATTTAATTAAAAGTCTTTATCTGCTATACCAAAATCAAGCTTAGGGAAAGTTATAAATCTTAAAAATTAGAAAACTAAATTTAATCGAATATTTGTTAAAAAGTACCAGGAAAAAAAGAATATAATTGTTAAAGCTCATAATTTATTAAAATGTTTATTGTATCAAATTAACTTGTAAATAGATTCACATGCAAATTACATGTAATTAAATCCAAATTAATTACGAAACCTAAGTTAGTTGATGCATCTTATTATGTTTTTAGCAAAAGTGTACCCTGCTGGTTGAAACTTCGAAAAAGATTAAAGCAAAAAACAAAGAAGAGGAAGAAAACTTTTTTTTTGTAATAGAATTTTATTACCTTAAGGTAAATGGTAATAAGATGACCAGCAAGTAAAATTTCTTGATTTTGCAAGGAATCTGTGTTATCCGGTGTGGAAGTTTGATCTACAAGTGAGAAAAGTTTCTGTACCATAAAGCTAAAGACAAAAAGTTAAACAGATATCCACATTCATCAAAGAAATAATATGAATGAAAAAGATGTGGCAAGAGTATATTCTAAAACAAGAAGTTTCAACTAGGGGAAAAATCTTGTGTAGCTTACATGAGCAAATTAAACTTGTCATTGTTGTCATCCAAGTGAACAAATATGTAATTCCTCAGCAGTGCATCAGCAACCTACATATATTACCATATAAAATTTAAAATATAAACAGAGAAATGTCTCAGAATACACTTCAAAAGATTTCTAAGATTACTAACTAGCCTCTGTTACAGATACTAGGGAAATTTTATAGACAACAGATACAACTTACTGCAGAATAACTCTCCTCTCCCATTCCCTCCATAAGAGGCTGAAAGTGTTCCCCTATAATAATGACAATAAAGGGAATCAATATATATGCAGAACATATAAAATAAAATGATAAGGAAACAAGTATCACAGTAAGCACCGATATGCTGTAGACACTGCTCCTGCGTAAAAAGAGCCAAGTGCTGTGCTTCATCAAGGATAATCTTGGCCCTTTCACCAATGAGTTGAGTTCCAACAGCTCCCTTTACTTCACCATTTTTTTCACTATAGCAGCATGTCAATTTTTTATAAATTTCGTGATCATTAGTGTCAATCAGAGCCTGGTAAGAATAATCCAAATCAGCAAGAAAAGAAAAGGAGGGAAGGAAAAGATGCAAGTATATTAGATTCAGGTCCGGAAGGTAAATATCGAGAGCTTAATACTAAAAGGAGATAGCATCAAGGACTAATCTTAATGGTGAAAGTACGGAAAAGGAGTGGATCATGCCAATATAATTCTAAGGTCTCACAGGGAAAGAATTGATAACTTTTTAAGAAATAAATGGAGTCTAAGGAGGTGGACACTACAGAGTATGCTATTATATAAAAATTATGTTTTGATGTTTGCACCTCATGCAGAAGCATAAACTTAGACAGGTGAGTTAGAAAGAGCAGGTTAATAGCAATAGCAGTCTGATGCACTATAACATTTTTACCTGTAAGAGATACTATGATGAAAAAACAATAATTCTAACTCTTACATTCTCAACCAAAAAAAAGGAAATTCAGAAAAGGTAAAACCAACAATTGAAGCAGAAATTAACTGAATCGAGTAAAAGATGAGGTTCAAGCTATTATAGAGGTGAAAGATAACAGAGGATAAGAGGTGTCACTTTCACAGTTTAATAAACAAAGCAAGAAGCCCATGAATATTCAAAACGACTTCCTATCAACTATAGTGGAAGCGTCCAGCTGTAATAACCACAAACTGGGATATTTATAAACAATAACACATTGTGCCAAACTATATTTTAACAAAAAATAAAAATAAAACAACTTTTTATCAACTAATACACAAATTATACCCTATAATAATGCAGCATTTATTCCTGAACATCAGGAGCACCACAACATGTCATAAACTAGCATACATGTTATCTTACTGGAAATATTAGTATAACACTTAAAAAACATTAGTTTAAACCTTCTGAATCAGGATATCAGCATAAAAGAGATGTGTCCAAACAGAAAGCGAATAGTGATTACAAAAGGGCCTTTAATTATGAACTGCGAAAAGCATGCAAGATGTACAGACATTCAATTAATAGATTTTGGTGCCTCATTTCTCCCTCAAGAGTATAATCTGAAATTACACCCTCTAAAATTTACTAAGAGATCCACATACTAGGAAACATATTTGGAACATCAATAGAATTGATATCTAACCTCTATAAAAATGATTGTGCTTCCATACTAAAACTGAGGTACTGTTCCAAACCATCAACCTAACTTTATAGGACAAACATGACTCCAACTGGATATGGACATGGTTCTATAAAATTATCATACATGCACAAGTGGAAAGTGAAAACTGAGGTTTCACAACATTGCATAAGCAGAGCTTGATGGAAAGATGTAGCAAGAACACATTTAAAAAAGAACCATTGACAGCACCTTTAGTACAACACCCACAGGAAGCATGTATTCCTTCATCTGTAACCTGCAAGAGGAAATTAAAAGGAAGTATATATAGCTTATAGCTTACTTCAGAATCAAAAACCAAATGTACCATTGTTCTACTTCCAACTCAGAAATTCTTACCAGAATCCAAGTCTTGCACTTCCATTCTGAAGATAATATAACTTAACTGTCACTGAAGATAGATCTCCTCTCACACACCTAGAATGACAATATCCAAAAACAATTGGAAGTAATGCAAAATAGGTTAAAGAAGCTCTTAAGTGGTTACATGAGTTACAGAAAAGATAACTTCAACATTAAGGTAATTCCATCCATAGAATATAAAGGAGTAACCTTATGACAACTGCTTTATCAGTATACCCTTCCCGTCGATCACGAAATGAATCTCGTACCACACTCATCGGCTGAAAATAAATACTGCCTCAGTAATGAAACATTCCATAATCATAGAAAAGAAAGAGGAAGATTAACTGTAAGTAGTGGTATGACAACAGATTTTGTATTCTATTCTAAAATCATGAATGATGTTGAATCCGCTAATCTAAAACAGAAATGCCACTAAAGAAGTAAATAACTTGTAAGCAAAATGAGTAGGACACGGAATCTTGCAAAAGATGAAACTACAAATTGTAGCTTAATTCATCACCCCAAAAGTAAAGTGGTCACCCTGTTAGTCATTCTGAATGAATAACTCACATAATTACGTTTTGGCATAATCAAAGCTCGGACAAGTCTCTCAAGCCCATTCAGAATGAAGAACCTGTAAAGCATGAAAATTTTAAAAAGCTATAATAATCTCAGAAGGAAAATACTACAAGTCTAAATAGCAAAAGACTGGATAATCGGGTACATAATGGATGTGTTTGAATCATACATATAAACCATTTTCATATGAGACTCATATAGGTGCAATTATCAGACAACCAATTGAATGTCTAAATCCATTTTCATATGAGACTCATATAGATACCATATCAGACAACCAATTGAATGTCTAAATTTTCATACTATAGGGTATGTAGGCTTTTAATACAGGGAACATAGACCCAAAAGATAAAAATTAAGGCAAAAAAGTATATGAAGTTGCTAATTAAAATACGAAATTAAAAAAGAAAAATAAGGAAAAAGGAAGATATCGGTGGTTTATAATATCTAGATAAACTTTCAACAGACATCAAAACAGATAATAGTAAAACTCCTAAATATGTCAAACATAATGGGTAAAAGCAATGAATTACTTACCCACCCATTTCTCGCGCCTCTTCTTTACAGGCAACCAGTTTTGTGGGATCAGCTTCTCGCAAGTAACAGCGTTTTGACTGCAAGAAAATTAATTAGACTCGGTACAAAGCAAAGGAAAAACAATTTTCTATATAAATCCAAGGAAAAAGGGGCAAATTTGTCTGGAAAAATCACTATGCTAAGCATTTTTGCATGTCTGTTTGTGCACAGTGCAATGAGGAAAAAAGAACATAAGATTAGGAAAAACTAATTAGAGTCATCACGTTAAATGCACACTAATATCTTATGATGCTGCAAAATTTGTCACTTCTGCTAATGCTGGGAAATGAAAGTAAAATCTTGTTATAAACTGCCAAAATAAAAGAATCTCTATTTCCTCGGAAGGGATCATGGCAGCCATGCTCCTACTGTACAACAATAATGATGGAAATATAGCCACTCTACTGCCACCCCTTAATTAAGGAGAGGATGGTCTTGATAACAATGAATCTACTAAGGAATTTTTTTTTTTTTGATGTTCTTGATAAGACTGAATCTACGAAGGAGAATTTTTTTATTGTCTTCTTGTTTCTCACATTTCCCTTAAAACATTTCACTAGTTACAAATTGTGCAGATCAAGTAATTAGTAATCAACAGCAAGAGAATAAAAATGTCATAAATAAGCAAAGCAAAACCCAGAAAACAAGAAGTTTCATACAAGTCCATTTAAATATTTGGTTTCAAATGATCTACTAAAAATTGTACAAGAAGGCCATGGATCCAACTGACAAAGTATATCCAGCAAGCTATATACCCTCAGTTCTGACACTAAAGAAGTGGAACAAGAAATATTCCTATAATCTAAAACTATAATTTCCCATATGTCAAAACATCCTAGATGACTCAGATGAACATAAGCATCAGATAATCTGTGAGAAGCATAGAATTCAGCAAAAGTTGGAAGCCAAGAACAAAGAAACCAACCCTTAGCATTATAGGAAACTCCCCAAAATTAAACTTTTCTCTTATGACAACTCCACCATCATACTGAAAGCAAACAGTGATATAGAAGCTTCCCGTATAAGAAATTTTGGCTTGTCTACACTGTGTAGAAGAAAGTAAAGAAAAAAATTAACAATAAAATGAGAAAAAATAGTAATAAAAATACACTGCACCCCAGGAATTATAGTGTAAAACTTTTACTTCAAAAGGATATAAAGCTCCTGCTAATGTCTTCGAAGACCGGTCCTTCTGTGGCGGAAATATCTCAGGATGATCCAGCCAGAGTAAGTTATGAGTTAAGAACAAACATAACCACATCATACAATTGCATTAAAAAAAAGATTCAGCTCCAATTTTAACCGTGACTTTTATTCAACTAAAAAAAGTAAACAAAGAACTAAAATGCAACTTCAATTCTAACATAATTTTTGCACATGAAAGTAAAAACCATTCCTTTCATTCTAACAAACTTAAATTTCAGTTTTTGATTCATCAAATTGCCACTTTCCGTCTTTTCAACTCTGGCAAAAGAATTAACAAAACACAACGACCGAAGAATACATAAAATTGTTTCATTCTTCTTCTAACCAGAACAAAAAATGCCAATTTCTCATGATTGCAATTAAATTCCAAGTATTTTACTCAATCTACCACTCAAAAATATCATTCAAGTTGGGGAAAAAAGAATTCTAATAAAACAAATTGAAATGCATAAGTATGAAAAATAAAAGGATATTTCTAAGGGTTGTGTTGTTGAAAGGATCGAAGATTTGAACAGGCTTGACGTGTTTAAGCATAAGGTCTAAGCCTTCATCGATCAGATAATCGAAAGACTCAATATGATGCCTGAAAAGCTGTTTTAGTTCTTCGAGCCCCTCCGCCTGTGAAAGCTCCCCCGGTCTCCTTTTTCCCAGCTCTTCCATCGCTTTTTCTTTTCTTTTAACTTTCTTTGGTTTCGATTTTTTTGTTTCTGTTTCTTTGAATGATTGTGAGGAAGGAGAAGAAGAGTTTGCTAAGAGCGGGGAAACTGGGCAGAAAAAGGGTTTTGGTTTAGGGTTTTAGGATGAAGAGCGCGGGACGCGAGTTATTTTATGTGGATTGGGCTGAGATAAAAGTGGGCTGCTTATTGTTCATATCACTGTGGGCTAAAGATTAGAAACCAACAACGTTTTATGACCTATTTTGGATGGGCGTTGCGGTGCCAGAGGAGGATGCAGCCAGCGACAAGGGATGTCAACAGGTCGGGTATCCACAAATTTTGAGGTACCCAAATCCGATACGAAAATACAATACCCGAACCCTATCCTAACCTGATTACAATTTATTATGTAATATCCGAACCCTACCCGACCCCGATAATAAATACCCGTTAAAAATCCGAACCCGATATAAAAATTTATTTTCTTGCATACTTGTTAAAGCTTGGGACTTCTTACGAGAGGTCCCGGGTTCGAATTCTGAGATGGACGGGATGGGATTATGGGAAAGGAGAGGGCTACCTTCTATTGTGTAGTCCATTTCAATATCATGTTCATGAGTAGCAAAAAAAAATAAAAATAAAAATCATATTAAAATTTAAATTTAAGTCATAAAATATATATTAAAGATAAATAATTATACTTTAAAATAACTAGTCTTCGCTTCCACGTGCGTTGCACGTGATACTTTAAATTATATGAAGATTAAAATCTTAAGCATACTACTAATTTTGTCCTAGAAAATTATATTATTAGAGATGACAAAATTTCATCCGAGTGTGGGTATTCGACTCGACTGTCTGAAACCGAACCAGATCCAACTCGATTCGACCAAAAAATCCGCTCAATTCGAAACCGAAATTATTTGACCCCAAATCATTAATGACCCAAACTCGATCAACCCGAAATTACCTAAATCAAGATTAATTATATTTAAATGACCAGAATCCGAAAAGACCTAAACCTGAAAATTAGAGGCTAAACCAGAGGCTCAAACCCAAAATTATTGGAACCATATGACCCAAAACCGAAAAACACACAAACCAAAAATGACCTAAATCCAAATGACCCGACATTTGAGCGATCCAAACTCAACCCAACCTAAAACCAAAAATTAACCGAACCCGTATAACTCAAAATTTCCTTAACCCGAAACTGAACCCAAATCCAACCCGACCAGCCCATTTATATATACATTGGATTTTACCATCAAAGTAACAAAAGAAATTATTCCACACAAATAAAAATATTAACAATGTATAAAACAACAAATTTAAACCCACAACAAAGTTGTATTTATCAAGAAAAAAATAATTATAAGTCAAATAAAATAATTACACGTTAGGAAAATAACAAATTTTAATCATAATACATTGAACTATTAGATAGAAAATGTCAATCACAATTACTTTTAAATTAAAATGGTAAAAATTAAAAAAAATTAATATAAAATATTGAATTTAATTAAATGAAAATAGAGTTTTTAGTAGAATAAAATTGTATATTAGAAAAATTTTTAATATATCCAAATTTTTTGGTAAAAATAAAGTAATTATAAAGATATTAGATTTAATTAAATGAAAATAGAGTTTTTAGTAGAATAAAATTGTATATTAGAAAAAATTTTAGTATATCCAAATTTTTTGGTAAAAATAAAGTAATTATAAAGATATTAGATTTAATTTAATTGAATAAAAATAGAGTTTCTAGTAGAATAAAACTATAATAGTTAAGTAAGGGCATTTAAGACAATATATTTGAAAAATAAGGGTAAAATAGGCAATTCAAAAAATTTTCAAAATCTCGTACTTTTATATATAGTATAGATTTAACAATTTTAATTATTATTTTTTTTATCAAACTCAATTATTAAAAAGAAAACAAATATATAAATTTAACAAAAATATTAAAAATTTATTATTATTAAATGGGTTCGGGTAACGGATACCCTGAGGTTACTACCCGTACCCTACCCGAACCCGTGACGGGTAGCAATAGTGATACCCGAACCCTACCCTAACCCGATTATAGGGTACCCAAACCCTATTAAATCGGGTCGGGAATTGCGGGTACCCGTTTATAGGGTACCCATTGACATCCCTACCAGCGACAGGCCTATTTGGTTATTGGATTGCTAAACACCGTCCCCTTTACCCGTCACTGCCCCCATTTGGACTATTTTGCCCTTTACTTTATTTTCGTTCAAACTTCAAACTTATCAATTCTCTCAACCTTCAAACTTTTAATCTTCAAACTTTCAAACCCATGGCTATTGTGACTTAATTAATTATGGGATGGGTACATGAAAAAAAAAATCGAAAAAGCTTTGTAATAAAAAGTTAAGAGAACATGATAATTTTAAAAAGTGGAGACTTATATATATATATATATATAAGAAGAATATGATCCAAATTGATTAATTGCACTGTATTACTAAATATTAATTGCACGGATTAATTACAAGCAAAATTAAAGGACAAAAAGGGAAAAAAAAGCTGAAACTGGGACAGCCAGGGTCGCGTGCGGATCGCGACTCGGCCATGGCTTTTTTCATCCCATTTTCGGTATTTTTTTTTTTTTGCTTTTTCTAAAATGAACATACTTTTAATTCGAAAAAACTGTCACTTCATGAGTTTTGATGTTGTTTTACTTGAATGATTGAGTTTTGAAAGTTTTGAAGGTTCAGAGAATTTGAGAGAATTGAAAAGTTTAAAGTTTGAAGGAAAATAAAGCAAAGGGTAAATATGTCTTTTGGGGGGCGGTAGCTAGTAAAATAGGTCGGTATTTAGTACCTTAGGCTAAAATCTCAATTTGGACCCTGAACTTTTGAGAAGATCTCAATTAAGATCCCAATTTTAAAATAGATCAAATAAGGGCCTCATCTTTTCGAATAAGCTCAATTAAGGCCATTTTGTGAGTTTGAACGGCATGGGTAACACCAATAGGGGAAAACGTGTCTCACAGCTAGGGCTGCAAATGAACATGATGTTCGATGAACGGCTCGTGAACAAGCTCGATTAAAGCTCATTTATGTTCGTTTATTTGGAAAATAAACGAGTTTGAACAAAATTTTAGTGTTCGTTTAATAAACGAGCCGAGCTTGAACAATGAGTGTTCAGCTCATTTATGTTCACGAACATGTTCGATAAATGTTCGTTTATTAGCTCGTTTATTGTTCATTTAAATACTCGTTTAAAATTCGTTTATGGTTCGTTAAGATTAAAAAATATATTATTATATCCATTTAAAATCATTTGTTTGTTTGTTTGTTTAGTTATGGCTTGTTTATTGTTTACCTAAATTGTTCATAAACAATTTTTATTTTATTGATAAATTAATATATGTTTGTGAACGTGTTCAATTAGTGTTTATGAACTCGTTTGTTCATTGTTCACGAACAAGAACATTTAACCGAGCCGAACATAAACGAACATGAACATTACATTTTATAAACGAGTCGAGCTCGAACGAGCCTCATAAAATTTAAACGAACACGAACCGAGCTTGAACAAGGCAAAATGTTCGCGAACATGACTGAGTTCGTGTTCAAGCTCGTTCGAGCTCGGTTCGTTTGCAGCCCTACTCACAACATAAGATAATGACACGTGTCATATTTTTCCTCCATAAATATTAACCGTTCAATAATAATCTTAATTTATTTATTTTATTATTTATAAAATAAATTATCTATTTTCTCCTATTTTTTAATTTTTAATTAAAAAAACCCTTTTTTTCCAAATATCCTAAAGAAAAGAATTCTCCTCAACCTACACAAATCTACCGTTTTGTGAAGGAAAGAATCCTCCCTAATTACTCAATCCTTCTCACCTCATCTCCTCCTGGTGGTTTCCCTCAACAACTCCAGGATTATACCCTTTGAAAAATGAAGGCTATGTTTGGTAGTAGAGATCATTCTCCATTTTCCATCTCCAAAAATATCAAAGAAAATAGGTAGTAACACAATATGTGTCAATGAAACAAACATATTTTTAGAGAACGGAGATGGCAATGGAGTGAAAATATCAAAATAAAATAAACATGTTCTTTATTTCCACTCCATTGTCATCTCTATTCTCTAAAAATGTACTTGTTTTTATTGACACATGTTGTGTCACTATCTAGTTTCTTTGATATTTTTGGAGATGGAAAATGAAGAATGTTCTCCACTACCAAACATAGCTGAAATGTGTGTAAACTCTTCTGTTATAGGCTAGTTTATAAATAATTCTTTTTCCTTGGTCTAATGCTATTACCGAGCAGCAATGGTAGTTTTTGGACTAAAGAACTTAGCCTTTTAGCCGTTACAGAGAGGGGTCCTTTTGAATTTGTCATTGCCAACTGTTACCTAGGAATCACGTGCTTAGCCTTGTAAAGAGGAGAGCATATATGGGTCAATAGTTAGCATTGTATACATCTTTTGGCCATAAATGAATTATCTTATTTCCTTGTTTCTCTTTGCATTTCCTTTAAGCTTTTCTGCCATTTATCTTCTTCTCTGAAACCTTGTCTTAGTTATCATTTTACTTCCGATTTTTCTCTATTTTCTTGTTGTGCATTTTAGCTCTTAACACCTTGGTACCAGAGCCACGATCCTGGCCCACGAAATGACATCTAAGCAAGTTTCAAACTTGAAGGGAACCGAAACCTCAGACCCCGAGAACACTGCTGCCACCATGGATGCCAAGCTTGAGTTTTGTAAAAGGCCTTTTAAGATGGAAATCCTCGACGATATTCGAGAAGTGATTGACCAGCTCTTGGCAAAAAGAAACCGCTCTTTCGAGAAAAAAAGGCATGGAGACCACACCAGACCCCAACTTAACCAGTTTCACCCTTCCTCAGACAACGCCACACCACCACCTTGGTCACCTAATGCACCAAGTCCCTCCATAGCTCCTTCAACTCAATGGCCTCCACAAATGAACACCCTAGGAGCTAGCCCTGCTCAACCTTTTCCTCGCCCAACCTGAACATGGCCAACTTATCAAGCTACACCACCTTACCAACCCACACCACCATACCAAGCAACACCACAATACCAACCAACTCCACCATGGGCGGGACAACCGTGGTCACAACCTTTTTACCCCCAAAGGTACAAAATGGATTTGCCAAAATTTTATGGAGATGGGGAAGATTTCAAACTGCATGGGATGCCAAATACAAATGTTTCTAACCGAGATAAAATCTTCATGAGTAATTTCTGGAAAGAGTTGTTTAAGAGGCAGGGGGCAACCTTGAAAGCATCAACAGCCGACCACCCACAAATTGATGGTCAATCGAAGGCTGTGAACAAGTGTTTAGAAGCCTATCTTAGATGCATGAAAAGTGAGAAACCGAACGAATGGCACCACTAGTTGGCCATGGCAGAATGGTGGTACAATACTAAGTACCACACCTCCATCAATTCCACACCTTATGAGGTAGTTTATAGCCAAAAGCCACATATACCTAGTTGGAACAAGCATTGTGGATGTTGTGGATAGAAGTATGAAGGCTCGAGAAGCTGCGCTTGATATGTTTAAGTTTTATTTAAGTAGAGCTCAAAACATAATGAAGCTCATGGCCGATAAGAATAGATGAGAGAGGCAATTTAAGGTGGATGATTTGGTTTATGTGAAACTTCAGCCTTATAGGCAACATATAGTAGCCAACAGAGATTGTCTTAAGTTGTTAGCTAAATACTTTGGTCCCTACAAGGTTTTGAAGAAAATTGGGGAAGTTGCTTTATTAACTTAAACTGCCTGCTGAAGCTAGAATTCGTTCAACTTTTCATGTCTCTCAGCACAAGCAACATATAGGAACCAATCCTTCTTCCTTGCAGCTGCCTTTGTTGAGCTCTGATGATATCATTACCAAAGAGCCTCTAAGTATACTTGATAGAAGAATGGTGAAGAAAAACAATGTGGCTGTGACTGAAGTGATGGTTAATTGTTCCAATACCTTCCCTGAAGATGCAACGTGGGAGTCATGGTTTGAACTACAGAAGTTAAATCCTGGCTTCAATCCTTGAGAAGGATTGTTCTTAAATAGTGGGGGTGTGTTATAAGCTAGTTTATAAGTAATTCTTTTTCCTTGGTTTAATGCTATTACCGAGCAACAAGGGTAGTTTTTGGACTAAAGAACTTAGCCTTTTAGCCGTTATAGAGATGGTGTCCTTTGTGAGTTTTTCATTGCCAGCTGTTACCTAGAAATCATGTGCTTAGCCTTGTAAAGGGGAGAGCATATATGGGTCAATAGTTAGCATTCTATACTCATCTTTTGGCCAAAAATGAATTATCTTATTTCATTGTTTCTCTTTACATTTCCTTTAAGCGTTTCTATCATTTATTCTTTTCTCTGAAACCTTGCCTTATTTATCATTAATTCATTTTACTTCCAGATTTTCTCCATTTTCTTACTGTGCATTTTACCTCTTAATATCTTCATCTGGTTTCTAATCATTTCTCTTCTTATTCGATTGGTTTTGAATTAAAATGATGAGCTTTGATTTCATAATCATGATGGGCTTTAACTTCTTTTATTGTTAGGATAATGTTTACGCAGGTGATTCATAATATAACAAGGGAAATAAATCATGACGCTAATTAATCAGAATCATTTCAATGCCCATCTCCTCCTATGGGGAACATATCTCCCCATGTTTAAAGGATTATTGGTGTTGCTTTGGGTGTAAATTGATGATAGGTGATGGGTGTTTGATAATATTTGGAATCAAACAGATTTTAACATGGATTTTGGGGTTTCAAGGCATATTTCTACTTGTATCATTCCTTTGAATATTTTCTTCTTTTTCTTGATCTCATATAAGTTTTTTTTTTCATTTTTTGTTTTAGATATTTGGTACTTGTGGTTTCAATTTATATTTAAGCAAACATTGGAAAAGATATGGAGAGTTTAAAGGGGATTTTGATATTTAGATCTAGCATTGTTGAGAAGGATTTGGGGAAAATTAAGTGGACATTTGGTTTTAGGAGTTCACAAGGAACAAATTTGGAAATTTGGTGGTTGTTGGACATTCCGGCGAAGGACGGTGTGGTGAAGGATGGCGGCGGCGTGGTGGGATTTGGCCGGTATCTGGGTTGCTGTTAGTAGTTGATTGATTGTTATAATTTTACTTTCCTTGTAATAAAATTTGAAAATAAAAAATAAAATCAAATTTAAAGAAATATTTTAGGTGAAAATTTTGAGGATAATGTGACACATCACTATTCCGTTATAATTAACGGCACGTGACTTTCAAATACCCAATGAAACCCTTATTTGACCTTATTCGAAAAAAAGAGGTCCTTATTTGACCTTTTTTAAAGTTGAGACCTTTAATTAAGATTTTTTTGAAAGTTTAGAGTCCAAATTGAGATTTCAGCCTATACCTTAAGGGGTGTTTGGTTTAACAAATCTGTTTTTTTTTAATGGTGAAAAGGTTCAACGATCTTGTATTATTAGTATTAGTATGTCTTAGAAAATAGGATTCCCTCCAATATTTTCGAGTCTACGTAACAAACAAAAAATAATAAGGAAAATTATACAATGCATTGTCATTGTAGTTTAGCGGGCTACACATGCGAAGTTAAGGGTTTGCATGTCCTTTAGGGAATAGAGTTTTGAATTTTAAAAATCAAATTAATTAAAAAAATGGTTACGTGTCAACTTTCTAACCCGCTTGTGGAGTCCAAAATTTACACAACAGTGTATTGTGTAATAATAAAAAAAAGTCAATTTTTATATGATTGGTTTCCAATAATATAATATTTCCTTGTTTGATTTACGCATAATCTTATATCCATAAAGCTAGAGTTTCGATGATGCCCACGCTTTGAGTTGGGCAAGAGAAATAGGGTTTCTTAAAATTATTCTTGAGGGGGATGCTCTTAGTATCATTCGAAAGATTAAGTCGCATGAACCTGATTTCTCGCCTATTGGACTGTATGTGGAAGAAGCGAGGAGCTTGAAGATTTTGTTTCAGAATTGTTCTTTACAGCATATAGGTAGATTAGGCAACATGGTTGCTCATCACTTAGCTCAACATGGTTTATCTATTGATGAAGAGATTATATGGACTGAGGACCTGCCTCCTTGGTTGCATGATTCTCTAAACAATGATTGTAATGTCTCTTTTTCTTAATGGATAATTTGTTGGGTTCTAAAAAAACAAAGAATAGTGTTTGGGGTGAAAAACATTCTTTTTAATCTCCATGGCAAACCAGGCCCTAGACTATATCTTTCCTTTTTGTTTTTGTGCTTGTGTAGATTTAGATGGGAATGAGACGGTGGGAATCGGAACCCCACCCCTTCAATTTAAATTTTGCCAAGTTTAGATATTTGAATTTCTTGATCTAAATAGAATTTATACTATTGTTATTTTTTTTTTCAAAATTCATTGATGGAGAAATCTCAAAAGAGATTGGTATTACAAACGCACAGGAAAACTCGTACACCGCTACATGATTAGCTTTAGCACCGAAACGTACTAATCTAATCTATGAGTCAAAAAACCATTTTCCCAACAAACAAACACCCCCTACCTAAAAACTATACTATCCTAGACCAAGCTGGAAGCCAAACCGAATAGTAGGGATTTCAACACCGATGAAACTACAAAAAGTGAAAGCTGAATCTTGTCTTGAAATCCTTGAACCACCCAGATTTGATTAAAATCCCAAAGCTGCTACAAAAAGACTCATTCTTCTTCCTCCCCCAATCTTTCAAACTATATAGATCCATTCTTGAAACGAAGGATATAATAAATAGAAATCAGAAAACAAGTTGCTGCAAGAAGGAAAAAAACTTCCACTAGGACAAGATTGAAAACTTGCACTAGGGCAAGACTAAACCTCTCATTAGAGTACGAAGTCCTCTAAATTTACGAACAAAAACAAAAAAGTAAAAAACGAAAAAAGGAAAATTGCTAGCTCCTCCTCCCCCTTAGTGCAACAACCAAAGAGGAGGCGGAGTAGCATAAGCACCGGAAAGAACTTGAGAAGAGAGAGTAGGCAGCAACTAGGGTTTAATGAAGTAATTAAGCAAAATGATTAAGGACTATTGTGTTGAAGAAAATGTAATTTTCATTCATAAAAATGAAATTACACCGATCATAACATAAATTACAATAGAGTGAACGTGATTTTCCTAATTGTCTTGATCTGGATCTGTCATCATGATATGAATCCTCTAAATGAGTTGGAGTTTCGAACATTCCCCATGAGTCTGTAGCACGCGCGACACCTAATTTTTTCAACAGAAAGCTTTCACCAACGTCAGAACGGTGAGTGATCCGAAAAACTCCCTGATGGATCCAATGATCACAAATAAAACCCATTTCAATATGGGGTAAGCAATCCACAATCTATTGTAAACTCAAAAAAAAAACTCAACAAACTGAACCAACTCAAAAGTAATCTGACTAAAACATCCAAGATCTAAAGATATGGAGACTTGAAACCCAAACAAATTTAGAGAGATCTGTGAGATTTTATTTTAAAACAAAAGAAAACAGAAAACGAAATAAAAAATTAGCCCCCCTCCCCCTTGATAGTACTAATCAAGGAGGAGAAGGAGTAAACAAAGAACTAAGAGAGGAAAAACTAGAGAACTTAAAGAAGAGAGGGGAAGGGAAGGGAGGCGGTTAGGTTGCAACATGTATGATTAATGACTATTGTTAATTTGTTGATTTATGCCTTTTTCCTTTCTAAAACATATTTCAAATGTGTCATTGTTTTATACTCTAATTTACAATTTGAGTAATTAAGCAAATTGTGGCAAATTGACCCAAACCCAAACCTCTGACTGCCTTTGAGATTGCTTGGAAAATTCCTTGTAATTTAGTTTAGAATATTGCATGTGCAGGATTCTTATCAGGAGCAGGTGCAAAACATATTTTTAGAGTAGGTGCAGAGCTGCACCGATTTAAGGATTTAATGGTTTTTGCACCTATGATTATCTAACTAGGGTTTCAAAATTAACAATGAAGACATAGCCTTCAGCCATGCAGCTTGAAACATTTTTAGTCCTTGGTGCGATATTTTCTAATCGCGCAAGTCCTGGTTCAATCCGGTGCAAAATGCAACTTTTCCGCAATTTTCAATTAAGGACAAAACACCCGATTGGTGTGTTTTGAACGTGGGAATGGTTCATTGAAGATGGCCCATGATATAAAGGCTATATGATGAAATCGAGCCACATCCTGCATCTTTTTTGTAACTTTTACCTTCTTTTCAATTAAGTACATATGGCTTTGGCCACCCCGGTTTAAGCCATTTTCTTGTTGATCCTCATTATTTTTGAACCATGAGTTCAATATGATTAAGTCATGTTAGTTTCGTGGCTTAATGGTTCAAGATTAAAATCACAAGTGTTTGAAGGCCATTTCGTAACCAAATTTGTAACTTTTACACCGATTTGAAGAAGAGAACCTACACCGATGCACATGAGCTTTGAAGAATCGGCAAGAGACCATGGTTTGATGATGATGAGCCTATGTTAGTGATAAGTGGCGTCCTAGTGCTTCAAAATCATTTCAGCAGCTTCCAAGAAGTTTCCCAGTGAATCAGAAAGCGATGCAGAGGATCAATTGTTTGCGCCGGATCAAATTCTTGAAGAAGTGCAGAAGGCCCATGCCGCCCCCTATAAATAGAGAGCTCCTCCAACATTTTCAGGCCCTGCTCATTCACACAATTCCTCTTCGGAAAATCCTCTATCTTTAGAGATGCAAATTCTTGTTTGATCTACCTTGTCTTTACTTTTTCATCAATCTTCTTCTTATTTCAAAGTAATCTTGCTATTACAATTTAGTGAAACTCTACTTTTCCAATCTATCTGTTTTCATCTTCAATCTTTTGCCTTTACTTTCAAGAATTACCCAACAGATTTAATGATTTAAACAATTTTCTGTGACTTTAAAGCAGAACTTGCAATTTTTCTGATCTTTTCAAGTTTGATCTTAACTTTCAAGTTTCGCAAAAAGTTTTTGTTATTTTTCTACAAAAGTAATTGGCACGCCTCAAACATCTCTCTTTCTCAAAGAGATTTCTTATTAAAGACCTTTTTGGGTGCGTAGGAAAATTTGGTGCAACTGTCATATTAAGGTATTAAAGGTTAGATTAGCTAGCTAACTAAAAACGTTTATGTAATAGTTTCTTTTTTATGCTTTATTTATATATTTTTATGTGCAAGCTTTTTTATTTAGGTGTTAGTCAGTAGCATGACATTTTTTTAGGGATAAATCATGACATTTTTATATATTTCACACTGTATTAAAACTTAAATATGGAGAAATTAGCAAGTAGACCACTCCCGTCATTTATAATTTCTAATTAATGGTATTTTATAAACTTAACTAGGTACTTTGCCCGCGCTACGCCGCGGGATTATAGTGTGTGTGTTTATAGAGATTTCAAAGATATGAAGTATCCAATAAGAAACTGAGAATGAACAATAGGTAACTCTTAATCAAAACAACATTAATAAAAAAAGATGAAAAAAATACAACCACCAAACGAAATCTCTATTTTGCATGGGGAATGGATTCAAATAAGGACTAACCTTCTAATTTGGTTCATTAAGTCCATAACATTGCAAAATCGGCTAAAATCAATTTATAACGTTGCAAAATTGGCTAAAATTAGTTCTTGACATTGCAAAATCGGTTCAAATCAGTCCCTAACGTTGCAAAATCGGCATAAATCAGTACCCAATGTTAATTTAAATCCCTATCGTTTAGGGGTTTATTAGGATGCCAATTTGACATCATGGACTTATTTGAGTCGATTTTGCAACTTTAAGGACTTAATTAGCCAAATTAAAAGTTTAGATCCTTATTTGAGTATTTTTAGAAACATTAGAGACCAATTCAAGCATTTATCCAAAAACTATAAAGAAAAAAAGAAAAAAGGAAATAGAAAAGACTAACCAATCAAGGTGGCCCATTTGTCAAAATACATATATAAAAAGTAATCACGAGGGATTACTTTTATATATTTAGAAGATAGATATTTAGATTAAAAATCATGCTACAATTCTTCAAAACACTTACACAATAATGTTCTTAGCTATAAGACATAAACTTGAGACTAAACTTGATACACTAAATTTATAGTTAAATTTCCAAAGGGTCTGGATCATGTATAACATGATAGAATGGTAGCTACAAATTTCTCCAAAATGATAAACTTTTGGAGCAATTATGTTCTCAATATCTAAATGACTAAATAGCCTTTTTGCCCTCTGAACTTTGCAAATTTCAGTCAGTTTTCCCCTAAACTAATAATTGTGCGACATTGCCCCCTAAATTTTCAAAATCACGCCAAATCGCCCCCTATCGTCACCGCCGTTAGTCACGTGCCGTCACGTGACTAACGGTTCTATCAACTACCCTGTTATATGCCTACGTGGCCATTTTGTGCTAATGTGGATTTTCCACGTCAGCTAATATGGGCCCAGTAAGAAAAATCCAACAAAAAAAGAAAAATGAATAAAAAAAACCTTTTTACTCCATCTTTTTATTAAAATACAAAAATTAATAAAAAATCAAAAAGATAATTTAACTCAAAAAACCCTACGGCCCTATCCTTAACCTTTTTTTCTCTCTATTTTTTTCTTCCCTTCTCTTTCTTCACTTCTTCTTCTTCTCTGACAGCCTTGGGATCTTGACTGCCAAACTTGTGCCTTCAGTTTCGACGCCGTTCAACACTTCAAAATGCATCGATTCGTTTCATCTGAGCCTCTCTCTATTCCATTGGCTAGATCTTCAAAAGACTTCTCAAAATCCTTCCTAAAATCTAGCCTTTTGCTGCATATAGTCAAGTTCCAATCTAGCGAACCCACCGTCAAATGGAGCTCCCTCTCCCCGGAAACTACCGCCGACTAAAAGCGAAAAAAAATTGTCTTCTTCTAATGCAGTTAAAAAATGGAGCTGCAAATCAATGGCGCCATTAATCTTCCTGAAAGAGAAATGGTAAAAGGGTTAACAAAATAACAATATGTTTGGTTCCTTTCCTTCTGCCTCTTTTCAATGTGTTTGAAACGCAATGGGACTTTGAAGTTTAACAAATCGTCACGGTAACGGTATCTTGAAAATTAGGGATTTGAATTTGGGTATCTTGAAATTTAGGAATTTTAAACAAGGGAATAAGGGTAATTTTAATTACCCTGTTAATCATAATATTGAAATTTTGGGTATCTTTGTTTTTGGTATTTGTTTTGATTTTTTTTCTTTAGAAGAATTCACTAAGCTTTCTCTCTATCTCTCTTCTTATCCTCTTCATGTCTCTTCATTCTCTCTGAATGAAGTTATTTGTTTTTGTTGGTTGTTGCTCCGGATGGAAAGTTTCTGGATGGATAATCTTACTTTTGACAAGTATCTGGTGTAATGGATTTGGATTGAAAGGTTCTTTAAAAAAAAAAAGAACGGGTCAAATTCGTTTGGTTTTGTTATTAGAAAATTTTAGTAGTTCTTGATTTTATGTTATAATAAGTTGCAATTGTTCTTATTTTGTTTGTTATTTAGGGGAGGGTTTGATCTTTGGAGGAGGAGTGGAAGAATTTCGAAAGGTTTCAATTTCTTTTTCTTTTTTCCATTTTTTTTTACTTTGGGCTGGCTTTTTCCCGCCCATGGGGCCCACTTTAGTTGACGTGACTTTTCCACGTCAGCTAAACGAAGCCACGTCAGCAGATAACTGAAGTCCAGACAGAACCGTTAGTCACGTGATGGCACGTGACTAACGGTGTTGAAGGTAAGGAGTAATTTGGCTTGATTTTGAAAATTCAGGGGGCAATGTGGCACAATTATTAGTTCAGGGGGCAAACTGACTGAAATTTGCAAAGTTCAGAGGGCAAAAAAGTTATTTAGTCATATCTAAATTGGAGACTCCATTCAAAGAATATATTTATTTTGGATAATTACTTGATATACACTGATGATGTAAATTTTGGATTGTATAAGTGGGCTAAGGAGTTGACAAATTTCAGAATTGGTTTTGTTTTTAAAATTTAAGACTATTCCTTAAAGGACATATGTCAACCATTAACCCCTACATATGTAGTCTGTTAAACTCGACTAACGCTGTATTATATATAAATCTATTTATTTTTCTCAACAAACATTACTTATTACTACTTTTTATATTATTTATATATATACACACACATACCCCTATTTCATTTTGACCAAAACCCCAAAGCTTACCTTGTTTATTTATTTATGGAAAAGTGGAGTTTAGTAAATTACATATGTAAGTCTACAAATAAGTCTAGAAAAATGAGTATATCCCATAAATTAAATTGAAATATTTTAAATTTTTTTAATACTTGAGTAGAATCCAAGTTTTACATTAACAGTTTATTTATTAGGAGTACAATAATTTTTTGTGCGGAATCTAAATTTCTACTTCAAAAATATCTTTGTTAGGTCCCAAACACAACAAAAAAAATCATAAAAAATCACGAGGAAGAAATGAATGATAAAAGTCAACACTTTAACGGCCAAGATTTTCTCCAATCTGATCCTTTTTCAAAGTACTTATTCCCAACAACAACAAAAATCTGAAACCCCGGCAGAATCCACTACGTCACTGCACCCCAAGAGCCACCCTTTGTTCAACACGTGTCCTTTGCAACCTTAAACGACATGTAGTTTTAGTAAAAAAACTGATTAAGACGATTTACTTCGGTAACTTGGTTACGTGGGACCCACGTCACCTCAATTCTTTCCTTCTATGAACCGACTGAAGAAAAGACACAGACTTTTCTCTTCTTTACACTTTGGCCCCCCAAGTGAGAAAATTATATTCTATATCCACCAATCTTACATTTTCTTCAAATAACACCTTGTGTGATCTTTTATGAAACAAAAAGTTTTGAATTTTGAAATCATTTATATCTATATCTATATACTATACAATAGAATTGTTGATTTAAGAAATCAACTATTTTGAGGAAAAAAAGTAATTTAAAATTTGCTGATATTATAAATTGAATTAAAAATATGATAATGTTATGTACCTCCAACCTCTAATTATAACAATATAATATATATATATATATAGAATAAAATATACATCAATTTTGAATTTAATTTTATTTTGAGTTTTACGTTTGAGTCCACACCGATTTTATAATGAGCATCCATATATATGTAATTGGATTTTTAGTAGAGATTTTTAATCAAAGTTACATATAGAATATTTATATATATTCAAATTTCAAATAGGTTTGCCATCGGACATTTGGTCTGGTGATAGAGTGTTGGACTCTTTGTTCTAGTATATTTGGACCATCAGGTCTTGGATTCTACTCTCACGGAATGTGTATTAGCACGATGATCGTGTGGTGCGGGACTATTTTTTCCAACGTTTGTAATCTCTAATTATTGATTAATGAAAGTGATTATTCTCAAAAAAAAATTTGACATAGGTTTTGGATATATCAAAATTAATGAGTTAATTTGACCAAAAAATGAATGAGTTCTTAATATATGTTATTATTCTTAATTTAAATGCTGTGTTGTGTATCTATTCTAATAACAAAAATTGATACATAATTCAATTTTGAATAATACAATACGATTTATTGTGAATTTATATTTAACTAGGAGTTTGCACAAAAAAAAAAAGAAAAGAAAAAGAAAAACTAGGAGGTTGTGGAGAGGAGGATATTGTACTATGTGAAAATACTGGGAGGCAAATAGAATTTCTTAAATATTTTATATTGTTCTAAATAAATAGAAACACAAAAATAAAGGGAAAAAGAAAAAAACGACTTCTCTTCTGTTCTCTTCCTATTAAACATAACTCCCTTTCTTATTCTCTCTCTTGCTCTCTCTAGCATCACACCAGGTCGTTCTCTTCTCTACTTTTCTCTCTCTCGTTTTTCTTTTGCGAGATTTTTATTTTTATTTTTAAAAAAGATTTTAAATATATTTTTGGGTCCTTTTATTTATATTTTTCAGGTGAGGGAAAAAAGAGAAGGATCTGATGTACTTGCCGGTGGATCTTAATTATAGACAAGATCATGATGGCCCTTGAAAATAAAGGTCAGTTCTTTTCGATTTTTTAAAGTTGTTTTTTGGTTTAAAGTTTTGAACTTTGATCTGTTTTGAGTTTTGGCTTTTAGTTTATTCGAGTGTTTTGTAGTTTTTGGAATTTTTGTGGTGTTTTAATGAGGTTGTCGGAAAATTTGGCTTTTTTTTTTGGTATTTTTTGTTGATGGATTTTGATTCTTTTCTTTAAGAATGTAGCTTTTCTTTTATTGCTTAGGATCTTCATCTGGGTTGCTTCAGTTTTGAGTGTTTTTGAATAATTTTATTGGGATTTAGGATCCAATTGTGAGTGTTATGTATGGTTCCGTTTTGACTGCTGTGAGATATGGTATCTTAAGTATTAGGGTTATTTTAATTCTGGCGTCCCCTTCAATAGTTAATGCCATGCCATTTTGCTAAATTTGTACTTAATACTATATTATGCTGTTTCTATTTTGGAGACTGGACTTTGTATGCCATATTGGATCAATGATGAACTATTGATCGGCTTATTTGAGAAAATTGGTTATTAAGTTAGCTTATTTGATCCAACAATGGATGTATAAGTTGAACCTTGAACTTGTTGTTCATAGGAAGGATTGGAAGAGAATTATGTAAATGTTTTTTTAAATATTTAGTTTTAAGTTGTTTGTTTCTGTTATCGAATCATATATACAGTATTTAGTCCTTAAACTGCCACTTCCATTACAATGAAGTCACTGTTTTCTGCATTGCAACGAGATGCCTCTAGGGTTTAGGTTCCTAAAAAATGTCAGAAAAACTGTTGGTGTCTTTAATAGTGATTGGAGTAGAATTTATTGTTCTCAGTCTCACCTAGGAGGTAAATTAGATTAGCTGAGCCAAGCTGATCTTAGTGTCTAGTATCATTGATTTGTATAAGAAGCTTGAGTCCTATCTCAACTGGAGCTCGAAACTGAATAATAATAAATTTACTTATAGTATTAAAATATGAAACTTTTTAAGTTTAAATAATGCCCATGAGCATTTAAGCCAAGTATTGCAAAGCTAAAACACGGTTTGAATTGTTACTCAATTAGCTTGTAGAGTTTTGTTTAACAAAGAACTAGTCGTATATCAGTATTTATGGAGTAAAGCCTAGTAGACTTGGTTATGATTGTCAAACTTCCCCAAACAACTTACATATGAAACTTGCCCATGAGCATTCAAGCCAAGTATTGCAAAGCTAAAACACGGTTTGAATTGTTACTCAATTAGCTTGAAGAGTTTGGTTTAACAATGAACTAGTTGTATATCAGTATTTATGGAGTAAAGCCTAGTAGACTTGGTTATGCCCCTAGTTTCAGTTCAATTTCATTACCAATTAGGTGTGAAATTGTTTTTAGTCAAACCCTAGTAGACTGGAGTAAAATGGATCGTGTCAAAGTTGTCTGGGGAAGTTTGACAATCATTAAACAAGTAGGATTGAGTTGATTTGTTTTTTAGGCTAATCAGAATATTGTTAGGCCCTAATGAGGTTGGCTAGGCTATTTGAAAGAGATTGCAGTCCTTCTTTTTCCTTCTTCGGTTGGAGAGATGATCTAGTTGATTATTTAAATTTTGAGCATATTTATTGTGCTTAGGTTACTTCGCGGCATCAGTTTTTATACATGTTTATACTTGCATTTTGGTGCTATGTATTAACTCACAGGAAAGTTAAGGTCAAATGTTATTCCTAAAAGTGAGCTAAATGAGAAGATGAGAGAAATAAAACCTTGGCATCATGCAATTGTTTGAGGCTCTTCATGCATAGGAAAATGCATTGCCCATATTTTCTTTCATTCAGATATGGTGATCATACTTAGAAATTAGTGGCACATTCTCTCACTTGATTTGGGGCATAAATTTATATAACCAGGATGGCGACAAAGCTAGCTCAAATAATCTAGGAAAAGTCTACAAAAGTACAGTAGACTCTCTTATTTGTTTGCATTCATAGGCATGAATGAACCTTAGTGAAAAGTCTTAAACTGTATGATGATTACGCCTATATTAGCAAAGTGATTGGACTAATGGAGATTGTCTTGGTTCCCAATAAAACATCTACTCTTTTGTATATTACTTCTTATGTTATCTTTTTCATAGATCTTAAGTAAATTTAACTAGTTAGTGCTCAGTTGATTAATTCACGTGCATTCTGTGGAAACTTGTCTCCTATTTCATGCCCCTTTGTTCAAGTCTCTCCTTTTTCTCATCATTTTCCCTTTTCCATAACATGTAAGGATTAAGAAACATTTACTATTACTACTACTACTACTACAAAAAAGAAACGAATATATACTGGAAGAATAAAAGATTTATTCCAAAGAAAAGGAAGACTGTTCGTATTTCATTTGCTTCACTATAAGAAGTAGAAAAGCTTGAGGATCTACTTAGTAGAATGGAGGTAATTGTTGCTTGCTTTTGAAGCAACTTTGTCTTAAAATTTAACTTAAAAGTATACTGATGCTCTCCACTTCTGCAAAGAACCATGAATTTAGAAGGTTTTGTTCACCTCACGACCTTAATTCTAAAAGTTAAAAATATGCTGCAGGATGGTTTTGGGGGTTGGGGGGGGGGGGTGTAATTAGAGGCTAATATCAACAGGATACATTCTTGATTATGCTTCATTATCTTCTTCTTCTTTTTTTTCCTTTAAACTCTATTTTTATTTTTATTTTTTAAAATTAGAATAGCTTGATAGCATAGTATTCTAGTAGCATTTAACAAGATAAGTTCATTGTTGGTTTTTACAAAAGAAGCAGCAACTTGAATTTTGTCCTTATGGAGATGGAGATCCTTAGTATTTAAGAAGAAATTTTGGTTGATGCCGTAGACACTTGAAAACTTGAATTACAGTTATGAGAATGGTTGGAGGGTGTTATGGACACATTGACTTTGCACCTTCTTAGCTGTGTCTCTCACCTTCAAATTGGAAGTTTCATGGAGGAATATATTCCAATATAGGGTATACTTTATCATTGAGGGTCCTGAGTTTTAGAGTTTCATTGTCACTTCCTTCACCCTATTTAGCCTACCAACTATTTTCTTCAACATGCCTAAATATGGCTGCTTGAGGCTCCACTATAAAAGTGAGAGGCGAAGGGTCGTAGCCAAAGGCACTGAGGCATCCTTCGCCTATGATCTTGTCAATTATATGGTATTCTTGTGGGAAGTATGCTGGTGAGTAAAGCCTTTTAAGACATGCTATAAAACCCTTCTTCTTCTTATTGCTTTCCCCCTGTGTCTCTATCTGGTGAATGTCCATCCCTGTTGTTACCACTTTGCCCCTCTAGCTGCTGTTGGTTTCTGATACTATTTCTGAATGGAACCCAAATAAATGTGATTTCCTTTTTTTTTTTTGGATAATTATCTGCAATTTCCCTTTTTATACTTCAGGTGCCGTCAAATTTGTGAGAACCCTTTAATTTATGGAAGCATGGTTTTGATGTCATGTTTCACAATACTGGACTTACATCGCAAGATATTTTGAACCTTTTTACTCAAAGTTACATTTTTTTTTTCATTGTTTTGTTATTTTGCACTTTGTCTGTGTATCAAGAGTCGGCATTTATTTGTTTGTTCTTTGATTTAGAGGAACCATTGGTTCATATTGATAATGCATACATCAAATTTGATATAGTAATTATGTATTTTTGCTTATTGTTTTCATGCAGAAACTATGCAGAACTGTGAGGCAGCCTTAAAATGCCTCCAGACAAAGGGGTTCCCGTACAGCCTGCAATGTACTGGGAATTCTGTTGAAGGCCTTCCAGAGCTTAAAGATGAAATTGGTACTCACCCAGGTGGGGATGTTGTAGAATCAGTTTGCTCGTTGAGTGGGGAGTTCATGGAACTTCCAAATGAATATTACCATAAACCTATCCAGCATGAGTATGGTGCATGGTCGACCTTCTATCCTGACTCTCATAAGTTGCAGCCATACCCATTGAATGCTTTTGGGAGCCAATTTTACCACTTTCCTGTGGATAACCGATTTCATTATGCCCCAGTCAATGTGATCACACATGGATACCCATATGAAGTTCAGTTTCAAGATTTTCAGTACTTTGTGGTCATAGACTTTGAGGCTACCTGTGACAAGGAGAAAAATCCCCATCCACAGGAGATAATTGAGTTTCCATCTGTGATTGTGAGTAGTGTTACTGGCCAGCTGGAAGCTTGTTTCCAGACTTATGTACGACCAACTTGCAATCAGCTCCTGAGTGATTTTTGCAAAGATCTGACTGGAATCCAGCAAATTCAGGTCAGTTCCAAAATCCTTATCTTTCTGCCAAGATAATAAAACTTAACATACCATTTGATCAACACAAACTCTGGGTCAGTGATGTTGCAATGTTGCAACACAAAGCACATGAGTTTATATATTGGAGTTTTCTAATTTATCACTGGAACTAGGTATAGATAGATTTTAACATGCAATGATAGTTCCTCTGATGTTATCTATTCCTTTTCCTGCTATGCTTGATAATAAATCTCTTCTTTCTCCTGGATTAATTCAACAAAGTATCACAAGTATGTTTGTGTTTGTACAGGCTTAAATTTTCTTGAATATTTTTCTATTTTTTGTTACATATATATGTTTGGACTTATTAAAAGTTGCACTGGGAGAAAATCATGAGTTGGGAAGGAAAAAAGTCAATGCTAACATCATTCATGGACATGGTATGATGGGTAGGATTTTTTTTTCTTTGGCATTAATGATGGGTAGGATTTTATTAGGAGTGTTATGACAGAAACCAAAGAAGAGACATGATGTAGGAAAGATTCTGAGTGGTTTTTCTATTTAGGCTTTATGGGGGGCTGACAACTAGGGATTTGGGACAACTTAAGATTTTAATAATTTTTTGTACTGATGTTTGACTATGGTTTTTTGGCTCTCTTTTCTCCATAATTTTTTTCACAATGATTTTTGAGCCTATATATTCATAATAAGCATTTATCTGTTCCAGGTGGATAGAGGTGTTACATTGAGTGAGGCTCTCCTTAGGCATGATAAATGGCTTGAGAAGAAGGGCATAAAGAACACCAACTTTGCTGTGGTGACATGGTCAAACTGGGATTGTCGGGTAATGCTGGAATCTGAGTGCCGTTTTAAGAAGATCCGCAAACCTCCCTACTTCAACCGGTAAATAATTTTTGATATGTGCCCTTTACTTTTTCTTTTATTTTCTCAAAGATTATTTATTTATTTACAAAATCTTAGATAGTTGTATCACTATAAAGATAGCCATTTTTTTTTTATTATTAATCTTGTCTTGTTGTTTATCTTTTGGTAGGTGGATCAACTTAAAAGTTCCGTTCCGTGAGGTTTTTGGTGGTATGAGGTGCAATCTGAAGGAGGCAGTTGAAATGGCAGGCCTGGCATGGCAGGGCCGTGCCCATTGTGGCCTTGATGATGCCAAAAACACAGCTCGCTTACTTGCCCTTCTGATGCGCAAAGGTTTTAAATTCTCTATCACAAACTCACTGATGTGGCAGACTAGTGATGGTCCAGTAGCATGGAACCCAATCCCCGAGAATATGGCATTCTCTCCACATCAACCCCACAAGGCTAAAGATCAGCAAATGCCCCTATTCCAATACCATCCGTACTGTTTCTGTGGTGTGAAGAGTAGCAAAGGAATGGTTAGGAAGCCTGGGCCGAAACAAGGAAGCGTGTTCTTCGGCTGTGGGAACTGGACTGTCACCAGAGGTGCTCGGTGCCACTACTTTGAGTGGGCATCTCCCTGACTTGAATTTGCACAAGGGCTTGTCCATCTTTCAAGATGGTATGTAAAGCCTTTCTTAGATGTCATGTAAAAAAAATGAAAAAAGAAAAAAAATGAAATGGAGAATGGTAGTGGATTGTCTCCTCGTTGAAGCATATACACCTTAAAGTTGCTTAACTGCTTGGTGAGGCTTCTGCTTCTTAGAGAACACATATTAGTACTCACGCATGGTTACTCAGGAGCGTGTACGTCGTTTCATAAAACGTTGGTCTTGCAAAGAATGGGAGCTTCAACCCTGTAAAAAAGCTGACTTGTTGACAGGAGAACAAATTGGGAATGTGAGGATTGGCTTAGTTAGGATGATGCATTTACATGCTTAAACATGCTAAGTTATCATTATCATATAATAATCTTATGAGATAGGGACAGCTTGGTTTCCTATGCGTTTCTAATGGGAATGGGCAGTGTTTGCTTGCACCTTATGTTCTTTGTTTCTCCCTTCTAACCAACACAACAGTCATTCCAAACTTAGCCCAACAGATCCAAACCAAATTCCATGCTACCTATATCAGTATTACTTTACCATCTAATTTGAGCATTTCACTTGGTGATAAATGCATATAACATCATGTTTCAAAGAGCTTGGTTTCGTTTAACCCAAAGGAGAAAAAAAAGAGCTTGGCTTTTACTCTTTTTTTTTTTTTTACTTCTAACAAATAGAACAATCTTTGGCCCAAACTAAATAAAACAATCTGGAAAAAGACAAAAAGTTTAGTTGTTTTTAGTCTCCTTCCAAATTGGTATTCTAACTTTCAGCAGACCAAAATCGTTAGAATTTATAAGACAAGGACGAAAGAAAGTAGAAACTTGGCAAGACATGATGGGAGATTTTTGGCAACCAGGAGTTGGGCGAAAACATTTTCTTTTTCCAAGGCTAAACAAGAAACAGCTTGGCCATCGGGTTTAAAATTAGACAAGTGGTTCGACTCTTTATCTCGTTCGTTTACGGATAGCTCCTCAACTATTAAGCCATTCCTTTTTTTTTTTTCGTAAATTATTAAATTTATTTATTATATATTTTTCTAAAATTACCATATTATATTCAGAAAAAAAATATATACTAGATATACATTAATTCTAACTTATTATGGTATT